>JAQZBX010099127.1:0-11491 GCA_029593785.1 Cabassous unicinctus
AGGCGGGTGTGGCTCAGTGGATAGAGCCCCCATTTACCATGTGGGAGGCCCAGGTTCGCGTCCCGAGGCCTCCTTGTGAGGGCACGCCGGCCTGAGCGGTGCGGTGGGCTGATGCAGCAACCTCACGGCAGGAAGCGGGTGTGGCGCAATGGATAGAGCACCCGTTTACCATATGAGAGGCCCCGGGTTCGCTTCCTGGCGCCTCCTTGTGAGGGCAGGCCGGCTCGCGTGGCGCCGTGGGCTGATGCAGCAAGACCTCGCAGCAAGGGGGAGATGAGCGGACACAGAGAAGACACGCAGCGAATGGACACAGCAGCACAAGCAGCAAGGGGGGGATAAATAAAATGAATAAATCTTTAAAAAATAATAATAATAATAATAATAAATAAATAGTTTGTACTGTTTTTCATGATTATTGGCCTTTAGCTGCTTTACTTCTGTGAAGTTTCTGTTCATATATATATATATATATATGTCCCATATTTAAATTTGTTTCTAATATAGGAGTAAATCTTTTGTTTTAAATTCATGTAACAACTATTTTATTTAATTTTTAACTTTTTAAAGTGTGTTTGTTATATAAATTTTAAAATTTACATAACCATGTTAATCAGTCTTTTGCTTAATGATACCTATCTTTGATATAATGTTTCCAAATGTCTTTCCCCCACATCTTCTATAAATATACTTACCATTAATTTCTTCTAATAACTTTTTAAATTAAAATTTGTAATCTGAATGACTATGCTTGTGAGGTACGAATTTGACTCTTTTTTGTCCTCAAAAGCTTATCCAGTTGTAGTAGCATAACTTTTTAAAATAATCTATTTTCTGTCTGCTTTTAAATGTCGCTTTTATCATGAGAAAAAAAATGCCCTGTGTAATTCATCCTGTTCTGCAGTCTCTTTTCTTTTTCTTTGTTCTTATGCCCATGAATATACCAGTGTCAATTTTTTAATGATCATAAGTTCACAAGATATATTACTGCCTTAAGGTAAAATTCCACTTATATTCCCCTTCCAGAAAATTCTCTTAGCTCTTTCAGCATTTATTTTTCCAGTTATTCTAAAACAAGTTTGCAAAAATTCAAGTGAATATTCTACTTAGTTTCTATTAAAATTTAGTTGAATACATCTTAACTCATTATTAAACAAGGAGGCTGAAAATCTGAGAGATTAAATAACTGAATCAAAGTGACAGAATTAAGAAGTGATGAGACTGCGGATTAATTCCAGGTACATCTTCCTTTAAAATACTAAGAAAGGGTGGGGAAGAGATCAGATAACAGAATCAAGACCCCCAAATCTCATAGCTAGCTATTTAGATCATAATCTTATATTCAAAATTTAACTCTGCCAGCACAGGATATTAGTGTTATACCAGGACAGGAGAACTTGATTAACAATAATTTAAGAAGGAAAAAATTTTAGATTGTTTAAGACTGTAACGTCAATATGAGCACCATTGTGCCGTTGTACCCCTTAACTCAAAATAGCTAATGCATTCAAAGGCCATAAAGGATAATGACCAGACTGGACACTGTGATTTAGAAGAGACAATAACAAAACATAGGGCAGCCAAAGGATATGGCACTAATTGTGAGGAATCACCCAGACAACAGCAGCAGCAGCAGGGCCTTGGTGTATCAGGAGCTTCATGAGCACTTTATATACATTAGCTCATTTATTAGGTAAAACAACCCCACCAGAAAGATATCTTATCTCCAATTTACATGAAAACACTGAGACCCAAAGAGGTGGCGTTCGAGCCCCATCTTTCTTAAGTCCTTTACCTCATATTCACTTATCTTGAAAATGGAGGAATAAATGAGAGACTGTCACCCTTCCTATGATTTTGTGAACATGTTCATGCATGTATGAGTGTGTGTAAAAGAGTATTTTTAGGGATATGGCTATTGTACTATTCACTTAGACCATATTCTAGGTGCACTTTAAAGTTTTATTTAAATCCACCTTGTTAATGCCTGTCTTAGTACATCCTTCTGTATAATGGATTGATCTTTATGCAAAACAGCTAATTATCTTTTGATAGTCTTGGATTTACTGAAATTTGCATAATTTCCATAAGTGTCACTAAAGTGGAAGCACAAACTTAGCAGTGTGCACCAATAGCTGATGAAGTCCAAAGGAGTCATTTTCTAAAGAAGGATTTTAAAGCAATTATTTTACATTTTCTGTGAATCATTAAAAATCATAGGATAAAACCAAATAATTCCAAACATCATTTCAGTTGAGGCAAGCTTTTATCATTGAGGATTTGCAGCATCATTATCTGCAAAATTTCATGACTTAGAGAGAATAATAAAACTGTTTAATGCTAGAAAGTGGGAGGATAGATGCTGGAATGGGACTCCTTGACTGCATTCGTGTTGGCTCTTAACTATGCTATGCCCAAAGCACTTTCTCTTTTCCTCTCTAGCTTTTTCTCCAATAAATAGCCAAAGACTGCTTTCTTAGTTTTCCCTTACTACATCGAATACATGATCTTTAACAGAAAATACTGTTGAAATGAGAAAGAAGAACATGCTGCGATGCCGTTCATCTCTAAGAAATGTGTTTGTGTTTGTAAACCATTGTTATGAGTGCCTAAAAGCTCTGCTTTCTAAACCTGTTGTAAATAACAGATGTTACATTGTTCAGGCAGCAACTTAGTGCTTCTTCAGGGAATCCAATACTATCAGCAGGCCCCATGGACCCACTTGCATGGTATTGAATTGGCTTGCTGGTTTAATGCCTTGTGAATGCAATCATGTGCCCCTGCTTGTATTTATTTGGATTAAAGTTGGGACTTGGGTAAATATGTGTAAGGCAGTTTTAAACTAGCATTCAGTTCCCCATTTTACGATTTTCGAGCATTTTCTGAGATACAACATTTTCGGCACAGTTTTTTAAGTAGTGACAAATTAAAAGTGAATTCATACTAGTGGTTAAGTTGAAAAACAGTCTTCATATGCAAAAGCCCTATATAAGAAAAACTAGCATTCCCCATTTATATTGTCTTTCCCCTTCCTTCCTTCCTTCCTTCCTTCCTTCCTTCCTTCCTTCCTTCCTTCCTTCCTTCCTTCCTTCCTTCCTTCCTTCCTGTTTTCCTTATTCTATAGCTCAGGATCAAGATACTGTTTAACCTGTAGTGGGTTCTTAATAAATACTTGTCGATTGTATAAATGAATATGTAATTACAAACATAAGAAAAACATAAGCTCAAAATCAGTACAACATTATTTAGTTTTCTGAAAGCCATTTTAGTGTATAAATATATGCAAGAACTTTAGAGCATGGTTTAGTTATTTGTGAATTTGAAACTGTTAGTGCTTAAAAAAAAAAAAGAATAGTTGTCTTGAAGTAAAAACAAGGGAGATCATTCTAATATTTAATACACTATGGGCTGTCTGTCTTCCAAGAAGCTCATAGCTTCCCGTAGACCTGATCTCATTTAATTTTCATCCTATTCCTCTGAGATAGATGATGAGCCATGGCTAAATTATAAATGAAAAGCTGTTAGGTTCTAATATGGTATTTCATGCATGGAGTCTCACAGGGCAGAGAGGCCTGGACTTTACATGAGCACATCTCAGATATCACAGGGCAGAGCTGCTCCTGATTTCATTGTCCTCTGTTGTACAATGTCTAGGGTGGGGAAAAGATCATTAATCCAGGGGTACCTATCAAATGGAATCACTTATCATGAATACTGCAACTCTATTTTGCAAATGTAAACAAACAAGCAAACGATGGTAGATTTACTTACCTATAAGCATAAGATATAGGGAAGAACTAAAGGTAAAATTAGCATGGATTGCAAACTCTTTCCCCAGAGAGGAATCCCTAGCAAAGGTGATCCTGAGTGACTCTCAGAGTAAGAAGCTATGGTGAGGCATCATCTAAGCAGGGTAGACGGTTATGTGATGTAATAAAGAAAAAAATGTTCCACCTGCTAGTATAAAAAATAAGAAAGTAATTTCCATTATGTAAAGGAGATTTTTTTAAAATTCTAATTCTCTTTTAGGATTTAAAGTGATTTGACTAGGTTACTCCACAGTACTCTACATTTTCTCTAAGGATCTTATTTCTGACTTATGTAAAACTTACATAGACTAATTTTGTTCTAATCGATGGACACTTGACTTTTTCCTAAAGGAAAATTTAAAGATTTCATTTTCAAAAAGTGACTTTGAGCAATAGATTTTGCTTGAATACTTATATTTGGATCAAAAATATTAATATTCCACTTTCCTTTGTACCTTCATATATGATTTAAGAACTTTAGAAATTACCTACTTTACATCTTCATATAGTTAAACAAGGGAACTATCCCCAAATTGCTAAGTAACATAAATAGAATGAAAGAAACAAATCTATCTCTCTCTTATTTTAAATAAACAATAACCAACATTGGAACTGGTTTCTCTTTCTCTTTGACTAGCATTTAAAAATTGGAATTAAAATGGTGGGGAAAATCTTTTAATGATATGAAGTAAACCTTTTTTTTTTTCTTCAAGGAGGAGAAAATTGGGGCCTCAGTCCTGCCACCTTCAGCTGTCATCTTCAGTTTTTGCATTTTTTTGTTCAGGTTTTGATATGTGAAGAGAACAGTCTCCAGTGTTATACAGGCCTGTCAGTTCTCAAAGTCCTTGTGGTTAAACTTGGAGAAAGGCCACTGGGAGAAAGTTGTAAGAACACACAATCCTTTGAATAAATTGTTTTCTTTTCTTACCATTGCTTTTGCTTTTTAAAAAAATTGAAGAAGCTATTAAACAAATAGGGCTCTTTTGTTTATCCTTGCAATGCGTTTTGGTCTAGTTTGGAATCTGACAACTGGACCAAAAAGAACCTTGACTTTGGTGCATACTTTGGTTTTGGTGCTGCTGCCTCTTACCATCCTCAGCAGGGATAAAGAAAGAATTGGTGTGCATGGCAGATCCCTGGAACTGGCAGGCTTGACTTCCTGGCAAATTGCTGCATTTTCTCACTCTTCTGTTTAGGATGACCAAATGCTAAAATGTGGATGCATACTGAAATAACGGCAATTCATGATGACCTAAAATAAAATCTTCTACTATCAGATCATTAGCATTTTATAATTAGTTAAACTATTCAATCCTTTACAAATAACAAGAAGTTCAGGGATATATTTATTATTCCTTTACGACAATCATATTATGCTAGGCTTTAATGCCATGTTGTCCAATAAGAGTTATATTTCATTTCATTTTCTGTTTAACTGTCCCAATGTTGTACCACTTTGTCCTCAGTGATCTCTGTGATAACCTGGTGAAACCAAAGTGCCTGTGAAGAGTGTGAAGAAGGCAAGTAAAAATATCTAGCCAGATAGATCTCAAATTCAAGGTGCACTTAAAAAACTACAATAGTGGTCAAAGCAAAATATGCTAGGGTGAGGTTAAATAAAGATGGAATACAGAAGATCTCAATCAATTAAAGAAAGACATTGCAGAAAAAAATATAAAGAGCTGTGTGGTATGACTACATCTTTATGCACATCCAGGGAACCATTTTCTTGTGTTTTCATTTATAGCAAACATATACAAAAGTTAGCCATGAATTAGAGATGAGTGGAGCAAGAGAGGAGTCAGTGCAGAGAGGAATAAAAAGAGTTCAGAAACTTTGGTTCGTTGAGTAGTAGTGGGGAACGCAGATCAGATAAGTTCTTGTAGACCATCATAATGGCTTTTCCTCTCCATGAAAAAGGAGCCAATGGAGGATTTTGTTCAGAGGAGGGACATGATGTGACATATATTGGTTATAGTGTTGAAAATACACTGAGGAACAAGTGGTAATATTGTATGTAGAGATCACTTAGGAGCATGATCCAAGTTAGACATGGTAGAGGCTTCGACAAAGTGCTAGCATGGAAGGTGGTGAGAAGCGGTTAGGTTTTGAATTTGTTTTGAAGGTAGAGCCAACAAGGTCGATATGGAAAAAGAGTCTATGTGAGATATAGGAGATTATTCTGATTCCAAGTATTATTCTGAAAATGGAATTCCCTCTAACTGAGATGAAGAAGACTTTCATGGAGGGAAGGGATGGGGAGAATGGGACAAGTGGGTTAGGTGGAGAGCAAGTCAAGAGTTCAGTATGGATATTCTCTTTAGAGATGTCTATTAAACATCCAAGTGTGTCAGATAGGCAGGCTCAGATTTTTGGGGAGATTTCTGAGTTAGTGTTGTATGCTTGGAAGTCATTAGCATAAGGCTGATTTTTTATTTTATTTTAAGAAGCTACCGGAGATTGAACCCAGGACCTCATACATTGGAAGCAGGTGTTTAACCACTGAGCTACATCCACTCCCCAATGAGAGTTGGTTTTTTTCTTTGTTTGTTTGTTTGTTTTTAGGAGGTACCTAGGATCGAACCTGGGACCTCATGCATGGGAAGCAGGCACTTAACCACTTGAGCTACATCTGCTCCCCAAGGCTGATTTTTAAAGCCATGACATTGGGTGAGATCATAAGATAATGTGTACAGAGAGAGAAGAGGTCCAAGGGTGGAGCCATGGGGTTCTCCAACATTAAGAAATTTGGAAGTTGAGGGGTAACCAGAAATGAAGAATGAAAAGGAGTTACCAGGACATTGGGAAGAAAATAAAGGGAGTGTGGTGTCCAGGAGGCCAAATGAAAAAAAATGTTTGAAGGAAGGTGGGGTCAACTGTGCAAGTGCTGGTGAAGGTCCAGTAAGATAACTGAGAATTTATCATTAAATTCAGTGAGTCCATTAGTGACATTGTCAAGACTCATTTCTGTAAAGGGTGAAGACCAAAGCTTGCTTGGAATGGAATTTAAATAATAAAATAAGATTTTAGATATTAAAGACAATTTTGTACACACAAACAGTGAAGCATAAGGTAAAATATGAACCATAGTTAATAGTACAATTATAAAAATTTTCTTTTATCAATTGCAACAGATATACCACACCTGTGGAAGATATTAATAATAAGGTGGTATATGGGAGTTCTGTATTTAATGCATTTTCTGTAAAGCAACTTCTCTAATAAAAAATTTAAAACAACAACCAAAGACCATTGTCTGGACAGTTAGGCTTCTTTGAAGTTTTCTGCTTTGAAGGTCTTTAAAAATTAATGAGGTTCTTAATTGCTAAAGACTATTTAATTTTGTGTTTTTCCTGCAGTAGTGGTATCCACTACATACCTTTTGAAAGCCTTTTGTGGCTGTAGGATATAGCAATTTAGCTTCATCAGTTCTCAATTCAGGTCGATACCTTTGGACACAGAAAGAATACATTTGTCCCCATAGGAACTGATGAATGAATTTTATGTGATAAGTTATGAGAAGGATCACTAGAATTTATCATCACCTCCCAACACAGTTGAAATTCTTCAAGAATGAAATATCACAGTCTATTTTTTTTGTGTAAGGGCTTATTACTATGAGACTATGAGACTACACAGCACCAACATAATTTGTTTTTCAGCTAAAGGAATCAATCAAACCGACTATTTAGTGTAACAGTAAGGGAGGAGGTTTTATATATATATATAGAGAGAGAGTTATTTTAGATTAATTCAGTTAAGCTTACACAGAGAATATTTCCATGATCTCTAAAATATACTCATGCTAAAAATGTATAGTATTAATTTATATGGGCCAAATTTCCTTTAAATTGTATACATACTCATTGAGTGTCTGCAAAATGAGAGTATCTTATTGCAACAAATAATCATAATATCATATGTTCACAAATGTCATTTCTTTTCTTTAATTTCTTTTGTTTTGAATTTGCTCATTTTAATTTGTAAAATCTTTAGAATCATGTACATAATAGAAAAGACAGTTATAATGTGACATTAATTCTGTTTTCAAATTATTTTTCATGGACTTTGTTTTAATTTCCAAGGCTGCTCAAAGCAGATACGATGAAATGGGTCGGCTTTAAACTGTGGGAATTTATTAGCTTATAGTTTGAGGCTGTGACAGTATCCAAATCAAGGCATGATCAAGGTGATGCTTTCTTCCCAAAAGCTGCTGACAATCCTTGGCAGCTGTGCCATATGGCAAGGCACATGGCAGTGTCTGTTAGTCTCTCCCTTCTCTTCTGGGTTTTGTTGCTTTCAGCTTCTTGCTTCTGTGGCTTTTTTTCTCTCTCTTATTCATTCCATTTATAAAGGTCCCCAGTAAGAGGATTAAGACCCATCCTGAATGATGTGGGTCATTCCTTAACTGAAGTAGTTTCATCAAAAGATCCTATTTACAATTGGTCCACACCCACAGGAATGAATTAAATTTAAGAACATGTTTTACTGGGGTATATACAGCCTAAAACCACAGCAGACATGGTACTTGAGAACTGCATGGAGCATATTGGTACAGAATGTTCTTACCATGGGAAAAAGCAATCCCAATTTTAAAGAAATATTCCTCCTGTATTAATCCTATGGAATCTATGTATTTGATTGGTATCATAATTGATTTTTCCCTATTTAAGAAAATACTGCTAATGCTATCAATAATTCTACAAGTCTGCTAAATAAAATGTGGATGTTTGTAGATGATATACTGATAAACTTTATTGGCTGCGTTGTTATACCCTTGTGCCATAATCTGGACATGTATTTCACTTCCAACTTGTTGAACCCAGAATTTAGCATAGCATGTGGATGTTTCCTGGTGTAACCTGTGGCCTTAGGTACATCCAGCATGTTCACTGCCAGCCCTGGCCAAGCTGGAAGGAGTAGGCCATGAGACATAGTATAAATGTGAGGAGTGGAAGCAAATGTGAGAGGGGAAAGCAATATGTGAGCAGAGTTCCATGCCCAGAAAGATCAAGAGAAAGGATTAAATTTTAATGGAATATTGTAATTAAATAAAAAAATATTTATTTAAATTATTTATAAAATTTTTCATATAAATAAATTTAATTAATGGAAAAATTAAATCAAATTTTTCTTTTCTTTTCTTTTCTTTTCTGGATAAGGCTGTAACAGTTTAAGTATCAGACTTAAAATATGTATAAAATTAGCGTTGTAGAATATATTTATTCCTTGACATTTCTTATTAGCTAGGCATAATTACCTCAATGTGAATTGGGCTGTGGAACCCGTGATTTTCCCAGCGATGATGGATGACAAGATGTTATCTCAAACTGTGAGATGGGAGGTAATTCAGTTTCACAGAACATTTATGTAATGCCAATTGAATTAATCTTTGGGTTATGTGGCATGTCTTGTTTAAGGTATTGTATGCCTTGTGCTTTTATTTTTTAGGAAGCTTCTCCATCATGCATTTCATATTTAATTATCTATAGTCTAGTCCAATTGGCCATTTGCAAAGGACACGTCCTACAGTTTGTTTTTTGGACATCATATGGCATGATTGCTTCCTTGAATATGTCATGAACAGCAGATGTGAAAGTAAAAACAAGCTAAAAAAATCGCTTTTTTAAGCTAACCAAAACTGTGTACTTTACAATTTAAATTGAAAATCAGTCATGCAGCCTGTTTGAACTTATTTGCTAGCACCCATTGCTAACAATGAATAGGGTTTTACTACATGCTAATAAGATTTGGAGGGATGGAGATGTGGAGTGCGGCTAGAAGCAGATGAGAAATCAAATCTACATAAAGTTACGCAATGAATGCCCTCTTCTGATGAGGAATACAAATGTGTTTGGAAAGTTCCTAGAATTTAGAAGCTCGTAGGACTATGCAGCCTTTTTTGAGAAAGAGCTAGAATCCCTCTCTTGACAAAATAATTATACCTAGTTCTGTATAACTTGCTGAGTTCAACCCATCCAATCTTTCCAAATGAAATTATCCAATGATGAGAATGCTCTGTCATTTGCAACTTTAGATTTTAATTGTTCATTTGATATATTTCTAAAAGACTGGCTAAATTTGTATCTACAAATAGAAAATTGGAGATGAAAATGTCTATATCAAAAGTAAGATTTTTGTAAAATAAATTTAGAGGCTATGGTTTGAATTCTCAAAAGTCCCATTTTAATTAGAAGACAGGTATTACTTCATGTTTTCACTTAGAATTTCTTCCACTTTATTGCAAATATTTGGCAATTTATTCTTCCTTTTAAGAAAAACTGCCTTGTAAAGTGAAGCACATCTCTAATTCTATGTAGCCAAATGTTTATAAATGAACAAATTATTTATAATTCAGCAGCAGCCAGCACAATCTCTTTTATCAATTAAAATACAAATTTGTTGAATTAATATTTTACAAAGCACTATACTAAACACTGTATTAGTAGAAATAAAACACATTCACTGCCATAGAAGTGCTTATTATTTAATAAATGAGATGGCTAATTTCACTAGAATGCAAGGTAGAATTTAGGATGTTTCAAATAAAGACACCAAGTAAATGCTAGAGGGAAGAGGAGGAAGAGTTGTATCCCTAGGAATAAGTAAAAAGGTTGATAATTTGAGGGGTAATTTGACTTTTTCAGTTATCCACTCATTTACCATTTTCTTAATGCCCACAATGTGGAAGACAGTCCACAATGAATCAAAGACAGAGAGAAACGCTAATCTCTACTAATAAGGCACTTGTCATCTAGTGGGGAAAAAGCTAAAAACAATAAAATATGTGCAAATTAGAAGCAAGAAATGTAAGTAGGATGGTATGTAGTACAAAGAAATGGCACTTTGTACACTGGGTGTGTGGAGGGCAGGAGAAGAGTGTTGTTGGATTCCCAGGGGGAAATGACATTTGAATGAATTCTTAAAAGATGAATAGGCATTAATCAGGAGGAAAGGGGTGTCTGTCTGTGTGTGTGTGTGTGTGTGTGTGTGGTGAGTGGTAGCTAGTTGGAGAGGTTATTCTAAATAGAATACTTAACATAAAACGATGCTGAGAAAAGGAAAATAATGGTTCATATGGGTAAAGGCAAATAATTCAATTTGCATATACAGAGTATTATGGAGAAGATGAGCAGAAGATGTAGTCAAATTTCAGGTTAAGGGCCTCACTGCATTTCATGAAGAAGTAATAGATACCTATTCATTAAATAATTTGTATAGAGAAATGGCATAACCCTATTTTTGTTATAGAAATATTGCACAAGCTGTGGTAAGGGAGAAGAACTGGAAGTGAGGCATTATTCAAGGCAGGGAAAAAATTTTAATAATGTTGTTAAGAAGTAAAAGTGGGTTAAAGGTAAGAAAGCTTCAGTGAGGTTGAAGAACTTGTATAATTGGAGTAAGGGAATCTGAGGCTAGGAACAATACAAGGCTGTGGGTGAGAAATTGGAGTTTGAGTTTTCAGAAATAGCAATTCCAGATGATGACAAGAAGCAGAAATGGCACTAGGATTTTTTAAAAAAACATAGAGATTGACATAAGGAAAGCAATCCATTTTGTTTAGAAGCTGACTTATCAATTTGACATTCAATATGAAGTACAGTTTGAGGTACAGAGTTTTGATAAAACTGAACCTTTCTATTCTCCTCCAAAATATACCCCCAACCCCTAAGAAATCGCAGATC
>JAQZBX010099128.1:0-11505 GCA_029593785.1 Cabassous unicinctus
ACTCTTTTTTGGCAAACTCTGAAAATTTATTGAGAGGGCTCCTATACACAGACTCTGAAAAAAAAAAAACGACCCAAAGCCCTGGTTTTGGACCATCTCCATGGCAATAACGATCTAATACCTGAGTTTCTTTAGTGCTTTCATTGTCTCTCTTCTTGTGCCTGTGATCTCTTTTGTTTTCAACAACTTTGGAAAAATTGCCAGTTGTAGTAAATTCGGCTTCTTGTGAAGTAACAGTTTCATATGTATCTGGAAATATTATAAATGGAAATGGTCTTATAAACCAGGTAGTAGAGAAACTTAAATAGTTCAATTAAGTCCCCAGACTATAATTTTCATATTATTTACTCTCATTTCTATATTTCATGGAAGAGGGATGATGCTTCTTTCAGCAGCAGAGGGTTGGATTTATTTACATTCCTTATATAAATGATATTAATGTCATAATGATATTTCCTATCATTAGATTATTAATTGATATGGACATATTATTTGAAGACTTTTTCTCTATAGATTCTAATTGGATACAATCATTTATAACCAAATTTTAGAATTTTTTTTCTGTCCACTAGGTGAAAAGTCACTCATTTTCATCATTTCATCACCACTTAGTTCCTTTGGTTACTTCAAATACAGTATTCTAAATCTTTAAACAGAAAGCATATATGTTAGAATTACATACCCAAACCACAGCTTAACATGACTACCACCAATCAATATTCCATGCAATCAAATTTGAGAAAAATATTAATTCACAAACTCTGCTAAAAACTGGAGGACAATAAGGTATGTTAAGATGTAATGGACTCTCTTTTTTAATGCTGATATTATAGGGGCAGTTTGCATGCAACACAGGGAAATTCTGAAATTAAACCTTGAAATCATTTCAGTATACACACAGATTATATAAGTTAGTATGACTAACAGAAAATCTGTTGATCAAACAAAGCTGAGTTTATTAGTCTTGCTGCAAAGAGATAACACCATCTTGACAGTCTTAGTAGTAACTGAGAAGAGGTTTACAAAGGAGGTTATTTGTAGATTTGGGGGATCTGGGCTTAAGTGATTATTGGTGGGTCTCTCAAGGAAGGGTAATGAATGGGATTGATCAAAGTTCATGGCACAATAGTTTTGAAATATTGGACATAGAGACACAAGGGTCTTAAAAAGTGAGTCTTGATAAGATGTTATCAGTTCTCTTATTTAAGATTTAAACATGAAAACTGACAACCAATCAGATGCATAAGATTGGAAGAGAAGAACAAGGAATTAGAATTTCTGAATTAAGGAGCACTGTGAAACAATAAAAAAAAAGTTTTTTGTTTTTTGTTTTTAATTCCAAACTAAGAACACTACATAAATAATATCTGTGGGATGTATCCAAAAGTGACGTTAGAGAAATTAAAGGAATCTAAATATTTAATTTAGCAAGCAAAACCCATAGATAAAAGAGTGTGTCAGATAAATAATTAAAATAATTTAAAATAAAATCATAATAAATACAAATGTAGCAGAAGGTGAAAATTCAAAAGGTAAATTTAAGACTGTTTGTATTGGAGTATTAGAAAACAATAGGACTGATACTTAAAATTGATTTTGTTTTTGAAAATGTAATGCAAATAGGTAAACTACATAACTTTTTTGTGTTTTTAATATAACATATTGAAATATAAGCAGTGAGGACTAAGGAAGCAAGATGAAAGAGAAGAGGAAAGCACAGAAGTGAGATTGACATTAGACATCATCACAAGGTGAACTTTAGGCATTTGTAATTTTCTAAGAAGAGGTCCAAAGACTGAGAACTTCTGTGGCCAATATCCCTTGGAACATAAAGTTTGAACAACTGGGAAACTGGGCAGAAAGAAACAATAGAAAGTCTGAGAAACCGAATAAAGGTTTTAGCAGTATCATTGAACAAAGGGTATAAAAACACAGAAGTTTCAAGGACAAGCAACCCAGGTAGACATCTCAGACTGTGAAAATTACTACACCCAAGAGTAAGACCCCATACCAAAATGGAAGTGTATAATATAATTTGAGTTGATGTCCAGAGTTCTTTACCTGATAAGTAAGAGTAGAACTCATATCTGGCCTTTGATGAATGAAGGCAAAGAAATCAAATTTCATCTACCATAATAAGAACATAATAAGAATATATAACAGTCAAGCTTGACTCTAACCATTTCATGATTCATTTGATTAGGCAAATATGGGTTCTGATCATGATAGATTGTTGTACTTAGTTCTGTTCTCTTTTCTTACATTATTATCTTCTGTCACAAATTTTGTTTTCATGTGCCAAAGCTTTAAATACTTTATTTTCTTTCACTGACATCTCCTAATAATGTTTTCCTCTAGATCTATTTTAACTTTTCTTTGACATATCACTTATCAGTATGGCCCTGTTTAGTCTATAACCTAAGCCCCTTGTTAGCTGGTTTCTGTTTGGATATGATCAATGGAAGTCATAAAAAGAAAATCAAAGTCATGGGAGATATACTGGGCTATTTCTTCCCTTGTTTGGTAATTTGTCTCTGGAATAGCTCCGTCCTTTTAAGAAAACAGTTCCAATTCTCACTAGCTTTAATATCAGTGAAGTCACCCCTTGTCTATTCAGCTCTAGGGTGGCATTGTGCATTGTATCATATCCCCCAAAAATATAATAGTCAAGTCCTAACTCTTAGTACCTGTGAATGTGAACTTATTTGGAAATACGGTCTTTACCAATGTAATTAGTTAAGATGAGGCCATACTGGATTAGGGTGGGCTCTAAACAAATATGATTTATAAGAGGGAATTTTTGATACAGGAAAAGACAGACACAGTGTGAAGATGATTATGTGAATAGGAGGTCAAGATGGGAGTCAGCTACTACAAAACAAGGAAAGCAAAGAATTGCTGGTAATTGTCAAAAGCTAGAGAAAGAAGAGGAATGATTGTTCCCTAGAGTTTTCATTGAGAGCATGACCCTGCTGACTCCTTGATTTCAGAATTCTAGCTTCTAGAAATGTGAGAGAATAAACATATTTCTTAAGCCACCAAGATTGTGTAAAATTTTTACTTCAGTCCTAAGAAACTAAACTGGTGGCAACAATTTTCTGCTTTGTATAGTCTCTGGGTATCTTACTGTGTCCAGTTTGTTTCCTTAGCACAGCCCAAGCCTCTGTATGTAATGTCACATTAAAATATTTTCATCTGAATTAGTTGTGGTAAATTCTGTTTCATGCCATGACTTGAATTATATATTCTTATGTATAATACTTATATATATTCTTATGTAATAATACTTGGTATCACTGATTGTCTAGGACAGAGCCTTTCAAGAAGGAATTTTGGGACTGAGTTAACTCAGAAATGAATTTTATGGGAAAAGAGAATGGGACACTTGTAATCTGTGACATAAGGTGGCACTGCAATTACAAAAAGGATCATTTTTGGAGGTTTGAGAAGAATCAAGTGGAAAGAGATCCAGTAATTTTATATGGACTTGACTGCTATGAGAGCACTTCTGATTACAAAGATAACTGTTGGGATATTTGATTCTGACAACCATAAATAGTTAAAAATGCAAGAGTTAAGTCTAATTATTGCCTTCCCAGTTCAAGGCAAAGATGGATAAATAGAAATTTGCTATGTTAAGTTCAAAATTATCTTATCTCCGAGGGGATTGGGAGGGAAGAATAGATGGAGAATGGGTCATTTTTAGGACTTTGGATTTATTCAGCATGCTCTTGCAATGATGAGTAAAGGTAATTATGCATTTTGTCAGAATCTACAAAAGAATATGATGAAGAATGTAAGCCATAATGTAAACCATTGACCATTGTTAGTGGCAATGCTTCAATTTTTTAAAACAAATCAATTTTATTGATACATATTAATAAAGCATGAATCCATCCAAAGTGTACAAGCAATGGTATTCAGTACAATCACATAGTTGTGCATACATCACTTCGATGATTTTTAGAACATTCCATTATTCCAATAATAATAATTATAAAAACAAAAACTAGCCAACCAAACAAAACTCAACTCTTCTCAATCTGTCCGTACTTCCCCTTTTGTACATAGTTGCTATTCTGTTTCCTTCTCTCTAGTTTATTTATATTCATATTTCATAAAAAATAAATGGAATATCACCCATACTCATATTTTACATAAGGTGTCTATAATAGACCCAAGTTACATTTTTTAGCTTTCATTCTAGTAATATATATAACCTTAGACTTTCCCTTTCAATCACTGTCATACCCATATAATAGCTCTGCTAGTCACAAACACCATGATGTGCTTTCACCAATTTATTTCCAAAGGTTTACAAACAACCTTTTAACCAGTTCTGCACAGCTTTCCATTCATTATCCTCAGTCTATTTTCTGGTGCCCTATATTCTGATTTTTAATTCCATGAATTTACATAATATATTCAGCTCATAATAGCACAAATATTTGTCCTTTTGTGTCCATCTTGCTTCACTCAACATAATGTCCTCCAGGTTTATCCATGTTGTCATATGCTTCATGACTTCATTTTTACTTACCACTGCATAATACTCCTTTGTGTGTATACGGCACAGTTTGTTTATCCAGGCATCAGTTGATAGACACCTGTTTTCAAACATGTGGCTATCGTGAATAAAACTGCTATGAATATCAGTGTGCAGATGTCTATTCGTGTCACTGCTTTCAGTTTTTCTGGGTATATTCTTAGTAATGGTATTGCCAGGTCATATGGCAAGTGTATATTCAAACTTCCTTAGGAACTGCCAAGAAATCCTCTACAGTTACTGTACCATTCTACATTCCTACCAAGAGAATAAGCATTCTTATCTCTCCACATCCTCTCCAACATTTAGAGTTTTCCGATTTTTCAGTAGTGCCCAGTCTAATAGGTGTGAAATGATAACTCATTGTAGTTTTGATTTGCATTTCCCTAATCACTACTGATGTTGAATATTTTTTCATGTGTTTCTTCACCATTTGTATTTCTTCTTTGGACAATTGTCTTTTCAAGACTTTTGACCATTTTTTAATGAGGTAATTTGTCTTTTTATTGTTGAGTTGTATGATCTCCTTATATCTCATGGGTATTAAGTCCTTTTCAAATATATGATTGCTAAATATTTTCTCCTATTGTGTTGGCTGTCTTTACACCCTTTGACAATATAATTTGTGGTACAAAAGTGTTGAATTTTGGTGAGGTCTCCCATTTGCCTACTTTCTCTTTTGTTGCTTTGTTTGTAAATTTTAAGAAACTACCGCCTACCACAAAATCTTGAAGAAGTTTTCCTACATTTTATTCTAGGGGTTCATGGTTGTCACTTTTATATTTTATATTTAGTTCTTGATCCTCTTAAGTTAATTTTGGTATAAGTTTTGTGATAGTGGTCCTTTTTTTGGATATGGATATCCAGTTCTCCCAGCACTGTTTCTTGACTAGACTGTTTTGGCCCAGCTGGGTAGGCTTAACAGCCTTGTTAAAAATCACTTCACTATAGATGTGAGGGACTATTTCTGAGTTCTTGATTCAGTTCCATTGGTCCATCTGTCTGTCTTTATGCCAGTACCACGCTGTTTTTGGTACTTTAGCTAAGTATGCTTTGAAGTCAGGAAGTGAGATTACTCCAATTTCATTCTTTTTTAGGACATTTTTGGCTTTTTGGGACCCCTTACCCTTCCAAATAAATTTAATTATTGGCTTTTCCATTTCTGTAAATAAGGCTCTTAAGATTTTTATTAGGATTGTGTTGAATCTGTAAATTGGTTTGGATAGAAAAGAATCAATTGGATAGGAACTTAATCCTTGGTTAAGTTTAAGAAATAAACTTAAAGGTCCTGTTTTCACAAACTACCATATATTGCTCAAAGAAACCAAAGAAGACTTAAATAAATGGAAGGGCATTCTGTGTTCATTTATTGGAATGCTTCAACATTTGTTCATTAATTATAGCAAATGTTCCATATTCATGTAACATGTTATTAATAGAGGAGAATGTGAGAAGGGGAGATGTCGTATATATGGGAATCTCCTTTATTTGCTATGTGACTTTTCTGTAACCTAAAGCTTCTTTTAAAATAAAGTGAAATAAAATAAGATTTTGGGAACATACAAAAGAAATTGTTATTGTACATAAAAGATAGATCTTATAGTGATGAAAACCACAATGCAAAATATTATTTTTATTTTAATTTTTATTATTTTTTATTTTTAACTTTATTTATTTTTTGGTTTTGATTTTAAGAGGGTTTCGGATTGCAGTAGGGTTGCAACGCTGGCAGTGGAGGATCACTGGTGATGGATGTCAGTGGTGAGAGGATGTGTGGGGAGAGGTGCACTTGAGGCATGCCTCTATGGAATATGAATGCACTCAAGTGATCATGGGTTGTTGTCTCAGTGGGTTGAGGCCCACACAATAACCAAAGGAATATTGAATTCCTTTCCTGGGAGCCCTGCTACATTCTCCAATCAAGTGACAAGAATCCTTAGAGTATATGGGCAGTGCCTAGTGAAGGATGACAGGCCCTTGATATTAATGCTTATACTTATGAGTTTTGTTCTTGTGAAACTGAATGTTAGAATAGTATTATATATTCTCTAAGAGTTACCTCCTGAAAGCCTCCTTGTTGCTCAAATGTGGCCTCTATCTATGCCAAACTCCATATATATACTCCCTACCTTCCCCTGCTGTGTTGGACATGACTTGTAGGGATGAGCCTCCCTGGTACTGAGGTATTATTACCAAGAACCACCTAGCAATGCATCTGCAAAAAGAACTTGACCAAAAGGTGAAATTAAATACAAATGAGTTTTTATGGTTAAGAGATTTCAAAGTAAGTCTTGAGGTCATTCCAGAGGTTATGCTTATGCATATAGGAGTATCACACTGCCTGCGACAGTAAAGAGTACCACAAGCAGGGGTGATCCTGAGGGTTCTAGAGACATCTAGACACTATAGGCAGGGCAGACAACCAAAGGAATTAGGGACCCTCTCAGTGGGCCTTACCTTGGAGTATATGATAACCTTTCCCCGATTAGACTCATTTATAATATTCCTACACAAGGTTCTTCAGTCCCTTTTATTTGAACCTGTAATTAACACTATACTTGTTAAATATGTGTCTGAGTGACTTAAAACTTCCTGCTGTTCATGTACCAGTTGAGCCCTGAATCTCAGCAAAGTTACAGCCAACACTTACTCACCAGTTCATTTGACTCACTCAGGACAGCTAACAAAAAGATGATGATGGACAATGCCCATCCACAAAAAACAGAGTGTATCTATAACTGCAAGCAAGACAATTTGATACATCTGTCCCATGGGATCTAAGACCTTTCTTAATCAGAAGCAGAATGAGCATCACCATCTCAAAATGCACAAAATCAAGGAATGAACAAGCATAAGGGGGGAAAACCACTATGGACTAAAATAAACTTATTATTATTCTAGTAATGGAAGAACTTGTAACAATGATATAAAGGCAGTGGTCACTGGAGGTTCTGAGGGGAGAGGGAAGACTATATGTAACATGGGACATTTTGGGGATATTGGAATTGTTCTGAATGACATTGCAATGACAGATACAATGCACTATACATTTTGTCAAAACCTATAAATTGTGCCATGCAAATTGTAAACCATAACATAAACTGTAGACCATGGTTAGGAGCAATGCTTCAATATGTGTCCACCAATTGTAAAAATGTACCACACTAATGAAAGATGTTAATGGGGAAAAGTGTGGGAAGGGGAGGGGTGGAGTATATGGGAATCCTCTATACTTTTGATGTAACATTTATGTAATCTAAAGATCCTTTAAAAATAAAATTTAAATAAATGGTCTTACCTCATATAGCATTAAGGAGGATGATGTTGGACATCAGTTCCCAAAACTAATCTGTTGATTGCAGGATTGGAATCCCAGTTAATTGCACAACCTTCTTAAGTGTCTTACACTAAAATTTAGAGACTGATTTTTAAAGGGTAGACCTTGTGATGTTGGATGGGACATTTGTGTGGACACAAATGAGGCTGAAAACCTTGAAATCCTATTATTCTCTGAGTCTCTATTACTGATTGAAACAGCTTTTCCTCTGTTATATAAGGAAATTAGTTTCCTTGGCCTAAAAAATGAAGTTTTAAATGAGTTCAACCAGGACATTTGCTTCACAAGGGCAAGTCTATTCTTCTAAAGCTTGGCACTCCCCACCCTTCATTGTCTCCATGATGATAACTTCAAGGAATTACATACTAGCTTGACCCCAGGGTGAGAATAGCCATTTCTTTTCTATACACATGAGTGTAATCATAATATCATTCTAATTATGTTGTTGAGAACATGAGGACATGTGTGGAATATAGAGGAACATAGAAAACACTAGATAAGGACTAATTTAGCAATAAACCTGCATTCAGCTAGGATTCAATATTTCATTTTCTAATCCAATAAGTTATGAGTGACTCTAAATTAGTTAATTAATTGAAGTCTAAGTATAGTCAATATGTTTATATGACAGAATATATCTGTCATAATATAATACAAATCAGAAGATTTAGGGAAATAGACATGGTAGCAGGAGCTGTTACGTGCAATCTGCTCAGCCCTATGCTAACAATCCTCTCTGTATTAGACAACCAAAGGGGTGCTGAGGCAAAATACCAGAAATCTGTTGGGTTTTATAAAAGATATTTATTTGGGGTACAAGCTTACAGTTACCAGGCCATAAAGCATAAGTTACTTCCCTCACCAAAGTCTGTTGCCTGAATTTGGAGCAAGATGGCTGCTGATATATGTAAGGGTATACAGCCTTCCTCCTCCTCTTAATGCTTTGTAGTCCCAGCTTCTTCCAATATCCACTGTAGGCTGGAATAAGTCTTGTCTCTCTTTTGGGGCTCCTTCCTCTCTGGGCTCAGCTTCTCTCTTTTCTCCACAAGGTCAGCTGTAGACTGTTAATCTCTCTCTCTTCCTGGTGTTTCTGCCATATCTATGGAGCTGTCTCTATTCCTCTGTGTTCTTCTGTGTGTTTACTTCCCTGGGTTCCAGCATCCAAAACTCCAACCTCCCTCCTCTGTTGAGTGGTTTCCTCTGTGTGTCCCTGCCCACCAAGGGGAAGGGGACTCAATGTCCTACTGATGTGGCCCAATCAAAGCCCTAATCATAATTTAATCAATCAAAAGTGAAACCTCTGAAGTTAATACAAATCTAATATGCCCAGAGGAACAGACTAATTTGCAAGCATAATCCATTATCTCTTTTTGGAATTTGTAAACAATATCAAACTGCTATATTCTCTAAGGAAAGCTTATAGAACACTTCATTCACCAAGGCGTAAGAAATATTATTTAATACTGGAGGAATACCAGTATTTTTTAAAAACCTTATAATGGCTGTATTCTCTACTCCAGTTATGACTGTGGAAGATGTTACTATTTAATTGGGCTTCCTGATTTCATTAGGAGTAATGCATTCACTGAGGGCAGTATCTAAGTTGTGTCACTTAATTTTAGGAGAAAAGGCAAAAGAGAAAAGGTAAACATAACTATTGCAATAAACCACAGGGACATATGAGCACTCAGAGTGTATTAATATGCAGGGATCTGTTGCAGGAACTAAATGATCATTTGGTCTCAAAAAATGAAATATTTTTACAATAAACCAAAGTACTAAAATGAATAGAGTAGATGGTAACATGTTATAGTGAGTTTAATTAACATTATTGACTTATAAATGAAATTGTGGCAGAAATGGGTAGTCTAGGGATGTAAATGTCAATTGAAAGGAAGTTAGAGAATAATCCAGGGAATGTATAACATAGTGATTTTGGTGGTAGATGAAGATTATGGCTAATGGTATAAGAATGTCCTATTACAAAGTGCTAAGAATATGTGAATATGTGAAAATTGCAACTAATATATCTTATGTAAAATGTTAAAAGTGATATCATAATATTTTTGCAGCAAGGACAAAGAAGATACTATATTAATTCTAAGGAACAAAAATAGGAGATATCGGAAGATACAGAATTTTTCCTTTTGGAGTAATGAAAATGTTCTAAAATTGACATGTGATGATAGCACAACTCTGTGATGAATACGAGAGCCACTGAGTGTACACTTTGAGTGGATTTTTCAAGGCAGATTCAACACAGTGAATCCTGTGGTGGATGATGGGTTGTAGTTAACAGAACAAATATGAGAACATTCTCTCTTGAATTATATCAAATATATAATACTAATACAGACTGTTAATAATTGGATGGGTTGGGGGAAATATACACCAAATGTAAGATAAGGACTATATTTAGTAGCAATATTCTTACAATACTCCTTCACAGTTTTTAACAAATGTTTCACAACAATGCAAGCTGTTGGTGAAGGGTTGATGTATGGTATGCGTGTTTGTTTTGCAAGTCCACAACTTTTACTATACACTTATTGTTAACGTATGTTTATATATGAATTACAAACTTCAATAAAATCTTTTAAAATTAAAAAAATATATATCACTCAAGTGACCCTATTAGGAATATATAAATGCTCATTAGTTCTCAAACCTAAATCAGTTAATGGATCCAGAGACTCTCCAATGAGGGGGAAGCTAAGTCCTGTTGAGGAATGATCTCATAATGTAATTACAAAAATATATTTTAAATAATCCTCCGAGCCTTTTCCACAGGGAACTATGGCACTTTGCACATGTGCATGAGAAAAACAAAATATTGAGCCTTAAAGGAGTATTGGATTATGAGTTGACACTAATCCCTGGGAAGCAAAATACTACTTTGAGAAGGGATTTGTAGTGCTGAGAAAAAAAAACATGAGATTTTTTTGTGTGCTTCTCAAAGAATGTCCAATGTTTCTGAAGGTCCATACTGGTATTATTTCCCTACTTCCTGAATACATAGTTGGAATATAAAGAAATGACAACTTGAAGAAATCCCCACTTTCTTTACTTCACTTGTACAATAGTGCTTTTGTGGAAGGAAGGGTCAATGGAAATTCCTGGAAATGTTCCTCTTCCCCACTGCCAAAATAATAACCCCAAACAATACTACATCTCTAAAGAAATGACAGTGATTCATGTCACCATCAAAGATTTGAAAGATTCAAGAGTGTGGAAGATTAACTGTAATGTTTCTATGGACCCATTTGTCTGTGGCATTTCAAAATATCACCTTTAAAGTGAAAGGAACTTATTTTCACCTTGAAATTTCCTCAACAAATAAATAAACTTTATCTTTGGCTTTCTTTTGGATTGTTTGAAGACAACATTTACCTTGCTTGGGTATGCTGTTCTGGCATATTTCCTGAAAAACTGATAAGTTTGACAGTCCTGAGAAAGCAAGAGCAAGAGGGGCTTATGGTAGTTTGCCTCTACAAATCATCCAATAGTACTTGAATCATCTCTGATACACAGGGATTTTGTTTTAAAAAGAAGTCTATAAAACTTCAAAAGGCGAATCAGAATGAAGACTCTAAGGTTTGGGAGCACAGGCATGCCTTCTTTT
>JAQZBX010099129.1:0-11506 GCA_029593785.1 Cabassous unicinctus
TTTTTCATAATCAAATTTAAATACATGAAACAATAATTGGCATGTTTTCAACAGTCTTCACAAAAAGGCAAAAATAAAACCTTAAAAATACTGTATTATAGAATATAAACTTAATACATGATTCTGTGATGATAATACCACAAGCATCTAAATCATATGGGATAGGAAACTGGCCTTTTATCTCCCAAACTCATGATAATTCTTTTTTTTACATATTCTTATGAAAACTATCTTATCCATTTCCACAGTTACTCCATTGGTTCATTTTTTTCCCCTTTCTTCCTCTCCCCTTCCTTCCTTAATTGCTTCCCTTATTTTCCTATGTCTATTTCTTCCTCTCTTTCACTCTTTCTTTCCATTCTCACCCACTCCCCATGTCATAACAAAATAATTTTAGGTAAAAATAGAGGTTTTCTCTTTCTCAAATCAAATTATGTAAAATTTTCTTTTTTCCCCAAATCCTGATGGGCCAAAATAATTGATGTCAAAGAACATTTGAAATAGGAATTATTTTACCAAAATATCAGATCCAGGCAAATAGGTTTTTTCTTTTGTGAATCTAATAGCACTGTGACCTATAGATCCATTGAAATATCTTAGCCTCAAAGAACACAATGCTTTGTCATAAGGTATTGTAATATATTGTGACATTTCACAAAATATATCAAGCTTCAAACAAAGAAAATTTTAGTGTAGAGATCATCAGGTAGATATAAATGTAAGGAAATATAGCCCAGCTCTATGTAATATGTTATTTCCATATGTTCTGCCAAAAACAAAACAAAACAAAACAAAACAAAAAAAACAAATATACATCATATCTACCCCAGTTCATTCCAAGATATATTGGAGTTCATTTTCAAGAGTCAGATCCCACAAATACATTCCAAATGTTATTTCACTGCAAACAGGAACACATTTTATGTCCAAATAGAGGGGCAATTTTGAGTTTTGCTATCTAAAATGGCTCAGGGCTGATTCTAAATACCTAGGAACCCAATTCATCTAGTACAAAATAAATTACTAAAGGAAGTTGAGTGGCACCCAAAGAAAAGTATGCACAAACACAAAATCCAATCAGTTAGTGTGTTTATGTTTTACCAAAAGTTAATTCAGCAAAAAAAAATATTCACATATCAGAAGTAACTGGAGAGAAAATTGAAAATTTACTAAGGGAACTACTATCAACATCATATACATTGTTAAATATGCAACCATTTAGACAATGCTTAGACTTCTGGGAAGATGGCATCAGAGTTGTTTAGCAGGGTTCAATTCTCCTACAAAAACAATGGAGAAAGGGCAAAACTATCCAAGGGAGCTACTCTGAGGATCAGCAGACCAGGAGAATGCTAAGGATCATCCAGCTGGGAGAGGGACAGAAAGATGAAGAGGCCAAAATGAAACCATCAGTTACTCATCTCACAAATGCAAAGAGCACCCATCCACCATCCTTGATGTGAACAGCCCCAGTAAAAGCCATGGCTGACTGTGGCTAAATGAGAAAGGAACTGGAGTCTACCTCCCTTGGAAAAGAGTGAGTGTGGTATATGGTATAGAGTGATTTCTCTTCAGTAAGTTTAGCCAGCAGAATCTGCTTTACATCTCAGCTATAGCCATCCTTGCAAGTGGAGGTTCAAAGAGACAGCTCTGCGGAAATATTAGTGGAAAAGTTTAATCCACAGCAGGCTGAAAAACTGCAATAAAAACAAAAAGCTTTTTGGAGTCTCCCATGTCCTTAGCCACCTTGGATCTGGTTTGAGCCCATTAGTGGGTCCCTGGCCAAGTTGTATTAAATTAGGCTTTGCAAGTTTAAAATTTTAATATAAGTTTAACCAAAAATCAAAGAAAAGCCATGTAAGAAAACCACTTGGCCACAGAGAGAAATTAACAAATAAAATACATTCACCAACATAATCAGATACCTAGACATCAGCAAAAATTGCAAGCCATACTAAGAAACATGAAGATGTAGCACAACCAAGGGAAAAAATCCAAAATTGTGATGAAAGACAGGTTTCAAGACATCTAATCAATGATATTCACAAAAATCTCCTGAATCAACTCAAGAGAATGAAAGAAAATATGGCTAAAAAGATGGAGGATATTAAAGGACACAGGGTAAGCACAAAGAACAATTTGAGAAGTCTTTAAAAAAAATGCTTATGGAAATGAAAGACACAATGGATGAAACTGAAAAAAAATTAGAGGCATGTAACAGCAGATTTGATTTTGCTGAGGAGAGAATTCATGAATTAGAAGACAGAAGATCTGAACTTGAAAAGGCAGGAGAACAGAGGGAGAAAAGAATGGAAAAAATGGAACAGGGTCTCAGGAAATTGAATAAAAATGTGAAATACAAATACATAGGTGTTACAGGTTTACCAAAAGTGGAAGGAAAGTGGCAGAAAGAATATTTGAGAAATTATTGATGGAACATATCCCAACCCTTATGAAAGACATAAATATCAATATCCAAGTAGGACAACAACCCAAAGGAATATATCATAAGAGAGCTACTCTGAGGCAACTACTAATTAGATTGTCAAATACCAGAGACAGAGAATTCTGAAAACAGAAAAAGAAAAACAATGTATCACATACAAGGGAAAATCAATAAGTCTAAGTGCTAATCTCTTATCAGAAACCATGGAGGAGAGAAAGAAGAGGCATGATGTATTTAAGGTACTGAAATAGAAAGCTTCCAGCTAATAATCATTTTTTCAGCAAAACTGACCTTCAACTATGAGGGTGAGTTTAAAGTTTTCAGAGATTAAGAAAACCTGAGATAGTTTGTTACCAAAAGTTTGGATTACAAGCTATACTAAAGGGAATGTTGCAGCCTGAAAGTGAAAAGCAAGGGTGAGAAACTTGGAGAAGAGTGTGGAAATGAAGATTTTTAAGAAATATAGCTAAAAGGGTAAAAAGACAAAAAGAAGTAGGATATGATAACAGAAATCTAAAGGATAAAATAGGTGCAGTAATGCCATTACTTTAATAACATTGAAGAGTAATGTATTTAAGTCCCCAATCAAAATCATACACCAAAGAATGGATAAAAAATATGCGCTATCCATATGCTATATGCATGGGACTCACCTTAGACCAACAATGCAAATAAACTGAAAGTCAAAGTGTGTAAAAACATATTCCACACAAATAGTAACCATAACCAAAAAGGTCTGTTGCAGCAAGTCTAATATTGGAGAAAATTGATTTTAAATACAAAACTATTATAAGATTAGAAGATCACTATGCGTTAATAAAAGGGTCATTCACCATGAAGAAATAATCATAAATATTTATGCACCTAACCTTGGTGCCCCAAAATATATGAGGCACACACTTGCAAAAGAGAAGGGAGAAATAAATGTCTCTACAATAACCGTTGCAGACATCAATATACCACTCTCAGCATTGGATAGAACTCAAGAACAGAGGATAAATAAGGAAACAGAGAGCCTAACTAATATGATAATTGAACTAGACCTAACAGACATTTATTTATAAAACGTTTCACCTCAATACAGTAGGATATAAATTTTCCTCAATGGCTCATGGATCCTTCTCCAGGATAGACAATATGTAGAGACACAAGACAAGTCTGATTACATTTAAAAAGATTGAAATTATAAAAAACACATGCTTTGGAAATTAGTGTCAGTCAGAAAAACAGAAAATTCACAAATACATAGAGATAAAAACACACACAGTTACATGATCACTGTTTCAAAGAAAAAACTGCAAGTAATTCAGTAAATATCTTGAGACAGATGAAAATGAGAACACAGCAGAAAAAAACGTTGGGATACAGTGAACGTAGTCCTGAGAGGGAAATTTATAGCTCTAAAAACTTCCATTAAAAAGAAGAGTGAAAATTGAAGAAACTCACTTTACCCCTGGCAAAACTTGAAAAAGAACAGCACACTAACCCAATACAGACAGAAGGAAAGAAATAACAAGATGAGAGCAGAAATAAATGATACTGAGAATAAAAAATAATAATATTTTTAAAAAGTTTGTTACTAAAGAAAATCAATAAAATTGGCAAACCCTTAGCTAGACTGACAAAGGAAACAACAGAGAAGATGCAAAGAAATAAAAACAGAAATAAGATTGTGGACATTATCATTGACCCCACAGAAATAAAAGAGTTCAAAAGATGATATTATGAACAATTATTCACCAAGAAACTGGACAATGCAGTTGAAATGGCCAAATTCATATAAACAACACTCTACACTGAACCTAGAAGAAATAGAAGACCTCATCAAACTTAATACAAGCAAAGATATTCAAACATTCATCAAATACCTCCCAAAAATAAGAACAGTTTCAGATGGCTTCACAGGTGAATTCTACAAATCATTCAAAAGTGCTCTAAAACCAATCGTGGTCAAAGTCTTCCAAAAAATTGAACAGGAGGGAATGCAACCAAACACTTTTTTTAAGCCATCACCCTAATACTAAAACCAAATAAAGGTACAAAAAAAATAAAAGAAGTAAAATTAAGACCAATTTCTCTAATTAGTATAGATGAAAAAATCCTCAACAAAATACTTGTTAATGAATACAAAAAGCACACTGAAAGAATTATACACCATTATCAAGTGGTGTTTTCCAAGGTGTGCAATGGTGTTTCAACACAAGAAAATCAAATAGTGTAAATTACCACATTAATATATTGAAGAAGAAAAATCACATGATCATCTTGATTGACCTAGAAAAGGCATTAGACAAAACACAGGTCCCTTATTCATAAAAACACTCTGAGGGAAAAGAATGGAATGAAGCTTTCTAAAAATGGTGAATTGCATATACAAAAAACCCAGAGCTTACATTTTACTCAACAGTGAAAGACTGATAGTTTTCCCATTGATATTGGGAACAAAACAAGGATGCCCACTGTTTCAACTGTTCCTCAATATTGTGCTAGAAGTTTTGCCAGAGAAATTAGGGAAGGAAAAGAAACAAAAGGTAGCCAAATGGGAAAAGAAGAAGTAAAACTTTCCCTACTCACTGATAAGATCCTATACTTAGAAAATTCAAAAAAAATCTACACAGGAAAGCGGATGTTGCTGAAGCGATTGTGCTCCCATCTACCATATGGGTGGCCTTGAGTTCGGGTCCGGGACCCTCCTGGTGAAGTGATGGCCCATGCCTGCAGAGAGTTAATGGCCCACGCCCGTGGAGAGCTGGTGCAGCAAGATAATGCAAGAAAGGGACACAAGCAGACACAGAAGAAACATGCAATGAATGGACACAGAGAGCAGACAGCGAACACAGCAGCAAGGTGGGAGGAATAAATAAATAAAAATTAAAAAATAAATAAATCTTAAAAAAAAAATCTACACAAAGTTACCAGAACTAATAGATGAGTTCAGCAAGTGGCAGGATACAAGATTAATATACAAAATTTTAACTTTTCTATGCATTACTAATCAGCAATTTTAGGGTAAAGGCAGAAAAAAAAATCCATTTATAATAGTCACCAAAAGAATCAAATATTTACGAAATAACTTAACCAAGAACATAGAGGACCTGTATTCAGAAAACTACAAAACATTACTAAAGAAACCCAAAAAAGTCCTAAATAAATGGAAGGACATTCCATGTTCACAGATTGTAGACTAAATAGTATTAAGAATCAGTTCTACCTAAACTGATTTACAGATTTAACTACACCCAAAGTGAAAATTTGAGCCACTTTTGCAGAATTGGAAAATCCAATTATCAAATTCATCTGGAAGGGTAAGGCCCGCTTAATAGCTACAAATATCTTTTAAAAAGAAAATGAAGTTAAGGACTTTCACTTCCTGCATTTAAAGCATATTTCTTAACAAGAGTGGTAAAATCAGCATAGTACTGACATAAAAATAGACATGTTGAACAGTGGAATCAAATTCAGCATTCAAGTGATTATTGACAAGGTTGTCAAACCAAGCTGGGTCAGAATTTTCCATTCAACAAGTGATGCTGGGAAGCTGGTATACAAAGCTAAAGAAATGAACTGCCATATAAATCAGCCATTCTGCTATGAGGAATATATTCAAAAGAACTGAAAATAAGGATGCAAAAAGGCATTTGCACATCCATGTTCAGAGCAGCATTACTCACAATTGCTAAAAGATGGAAACAACCCAAGTGTCCATCCCCTGAGGAACGGATAAACAAAATGCCGTACATACATACGTTGGAACACTATTCAGCTGTAAGAAGAAATGAAGTCAGGATGCATATGACATGGATGAACTTTGAGGACATTATGTTGGATGGAATAAGCTGGTCACAAAAGGACATATATTGTATGATCTCACTAACATGAACTAATTATGATGAGTAAATGCATAGAGTTAAACTATAGAGTATAGGTTACTAGGTGATAGAATGTGGGTGGAGAAGGGAAAGCTGATGCTAAATGTATGCAGAATATTTAAGAAGGTGTGTTTTAAATGTGTGGAAATGGATAGTGTATACAGTAATACAGTACAGTGAGTATAACTAACAGTGCTGATTTATATATATGAATGTAACTGAAAGGGGTAGTCTAGGGATGTTGATATAAATTGAAAGAAAGAGAGATAAACTAGGGTATCTATAACACTGTGCTTTTAGTGGTGGATGATGATTGTGGTTAATAGTACAAATACAAGAATGCTCCTCTATTACAAGCTATTAAGAATATGGGGATACATGGGAAAAATACAACTAATGTAACCTAGACTATAGTTGACAGAAATATTGGAATATTTTTACAGCAAAGGCAAAGAAGTTACTTTATTAATGCTAAGGGTTAATCATGGGGGATATAAAAGGACATGGGATTTTTCCCTTTTGAGTAATGAAAACATTCTGAAATGAACTGAGCTGAGGAGAGGACAACTTTCTGGTGAAACTGAGACCCACTGAGTGTACATTTTGATGGATTGTAAAAACCAGGAAACTGAATAACACAGTGAGTCCCATTGTGAATGATGGACTGTGGTTAAGAGTACAAATATGAGAGTGCTCTCTCATGATCTATAACAAATATACAATACTAGTACATGGTGTTAATAATAGGATGGTTTCTGGGAAAAATATAGGAAATATAAGCTATGGAATATAGATAGCAGTAATATTAGGATGATCTGTTTCATTGTAACAAACTTGTAACAACAATGTAAAATGTTGGTGGTGTGGTGATGCATGAGGATCCTATAGAGTATGTACAACTGTTCTTTTAAAATTTTGAAATGAAAAAGGGAAAAATGTGCAACAGTTTACTTCTGACATTAAGAACACATACACATACATACAAACCCTATACCTGTCAATAGCTAGACTTTGGAATCTTTTACTACTTCATTCAGAGAATCAAAAGTCAACTTCCCTGATTCTTGTGATTGATTTCATTTATCTCTACTGTGATCAGGTTTCAAAAATTCCAATGTAAAGGATACCAGGAAGAATGATGAATAGAAACACTAGAATTGAGTCTTTCCATCAAAACAACTATTTTACAGGTAGGCACTCTCTTAAATGACTATTTTGAAACTCTGGAGACCAGTAGAATACTTTATGGCATCCATAGAAGAGAATGAGGAAAATGCTGATAAATTATAGCAAAATCCAGGAATCGCTCTCTCTACATAGTGGTAACTGGTGCCCATCCCACACAGTCACACAAGTTTGCATTAGGATCTGGCATTGGGAACCTCGATGATGACTGAAAGAGAAATAAAAAATCTCTTCCACAAGCCCAGAGGTGATCATGGCAGATTACTGATCAAGGTTTTTATTAGCAATTTCAGATTGCTGGGGCCCCAGCTCTCAGGTGGGCAATTGTTCCAAGGTGCTCTGGACAAAGGCTGTGGTGGTGGAGAATTAAAGATATTGTGTGTTCCCAGGCCTTCAGGAATACAATTAACTGAATGGTAGCATTTTCTTGGAAGGTCAAGAAAGCTCAGCTTTGTGGAGCCATGGAAGACTTTTCTAGTGTCCTTCCTGTTACCTTCCCTGGCCTCTGTCCCCTGTGTGGACTCAAAGCCTTGTTTTGTCAGGGAAAGACTGCTTTTGAATCTCCTCAAGGGCATGCCCCTCACTCCTGAAATTTTCCAGCTAGTTAAAAGCAGCTTGAGATAACAAAATGAGTATTAGAGTATTAGAGAGTCAGAGGAAGAAGCTCCTGCTTTAAACACCCCAAAAAGGGAGTTCATTCTTCTGGGAAATAGATGGGACATTCAACTCCTTTAAAAGGTTATTTAACTCTGAAACAACTAATAGGCACAGTCCCAGGACAAGACACAAGCCCAGAAAGCACAGGGAAGTCCATGACTACGACATTCGCCTTGGATAGTCCTTATGGTTAGGAGAGCTGAAGCTCAAGAAAATCTCTTTTTTATCACCAGCTTGTTATAAAATCAAGAAACAGACATTTCAGGGAATATTTCGCATGGTAATATTTTAAAATATTAAAATAAACATTATGCACACAAAACCACAGAAGACAAACACAGAAACAAGAAATGATGGCCAATCCAAAGGAAGCCAATAAAAATCTAGAATATACCAATGAAAAAGAAGAGAATGTGGATCTACCAAACAAACACTTTTTTAAAAAATCTTAAAATCTCAAGGATATGAAGGAAATTCAGACAAAAAGAACAAAAGAATATAAGGAAACCAATGAATGAGCAATATAAGAATTTAGTAAAGAGATAGCTATTTTTGAAAGGCATCAAACAGAACTCCTATAGTTGAAGACCACAGTTTCTAAAATGAAAAATAATGAGGCGGTTTTATTTTTTTAAGATTTATTTTTTTACTTTATTTTTAATTTATACATCCCTCCCCCAGATGATTCTCTCATCTGTCTGCTCATTCTTTCCTTGCTCTGAGAAGGAACTGAGAATCAAACCCAGAACTTCCCACATGGGAGGTGAGTTCCCAATGGCCTGAGCAAAGTCCACTCCCTGTGAAGCTGTAACGTCTGCTGGCTTGTGGCATCTTCCTATTTAGGCATCTGCGTGTTGCGGTGGGTGTAACATCTAGCGTATTGCAGTAGGGTGCTGCATTGTATTAGTCAGCTAAAGGGGTGCTGATGCAAAGTACCAGAAATCTGTTAGCATTTATAAAGGGTATTTATTAGGGGTAGAAGCTTAAGTCATAGAGCATAAGTCAATTCCCTCACCAAATCTTTGCCATGTGTTGGAGTAAGATGGCTGCCAGTTTCTGCAAGGGTTCAGCCTTCCTCCTCTTCCTAAGGCTCCATGGTCCCAGCTCCTTCCTTCCTCAGCTGTCGGTTAACATAAGGCTTGTCTCTCTCCTAAGGACACATTTCTTTCTGGGTTCAGCTGTTCTGCTAGCTTCACAAGGTCAGCTGAAGACTATCAGGCTCATTCTCTTCCCAGGGCCTCAGCCTTATCTAATGGAGCTTTCTCTCTTTCTTCATGCATCTGTCTCTCTGTGTATTTACTTCTTGGGGCTCCAGCATTAAAACTCCAACTCTCTCCTCTGTCTTGTCATTTTCTCTGTGAGTCCCCTCCCATAAAGTTGGTGAGGAATCGACATCCTACTGACGTAGGTGAATCAAACCTTAATATTAATTTAATCAAGCAAAAATTAAACCTCTGAATTTAACACAATCTCATATGCACAGAGGAACAGACCAGTTTACACACATAGTCCAATATTTATTTTTGGAATTCACAAATAACATCAATCTGCCACAGGTGTGTAGCTCATTGTAGCAGGTACAGGCATCCTAGTTCATTGCAGCAGATGTGGGCATGTGCTCATCTTCTTTAGGAGGTACTGAGATCCAAACCCAGGACCTCCCACGTGGTAGTTGGGCTCCCAACTGGTTAAGCCTCATCTGCTTCCCTCAGGAAGCTTTTAATGGCAGATTGGAGCTTGCAGAAGAATCAGTGACCTCGAAGATAAGACAACTGACATGAGGCAGGCTGAGCAGCAGAACAAAAAAAGAAATATAACAAGTCAAAATAATATCACTACCCTCCTGTCATATCCCTTCAATACGGAACTACATACTTTCACCTTACCACAGATTATGTCCATATGTGTGTTGGATCACAACCTTCTTCTTCCTTTCTATTTCCTGTAAATCTATCTTCCAGACATAGCTCTTTGTGTCTGCCCAATTTGCTTGATTCATGTCAGTGAGGTCATATACTGATCATCCTTCAATGCTGGCTTACTTCACTCAACATAAGGTCATCAATATTCTTCCATGTTATCCCATGTGTTAGCACTGTATTTCTTCTTACACCTGAGTAATATTCCATTGTATGTATGTACCACATTATGTTTACCCATTCATCTGTTGATGGACATTTGGGTTGATTCTGACTTTTGGCAATAGTGAATAGTACTGCTGTGAACATTGGTGTGCATATATCTATTCATGTCTTTGCTTTCAGTTCTTCTGGGTATATACTCAGAAGTGGAAATGCTGGATCATATGGAGGTTCTACAGTTAGTTTTTTGAGGAACTGCCAAAATGTCCACCACATTGACTGGACCATTTTACATTCCCCCCAGCAGTGGATGAGGGTTCCCTTTCCTCCACATCCTCTCCAACACATATAGTGCTCTTTTTATTTTTTTAATAGCTGCCAGTCTAATAGGTGTAAGAGGGTATTTCATTGTAGTTTTGATTTGTGTTTCCCTAATAGCTAGTGATGTTGAGCATTTTTTCATGTGTTTTTTAGCCATTTCTATTTGTTCCTTAGAGAAGTATCTTTTCAAGTTCCCATATTATTGGGTTGGGTGGTACAGGTTTGATAGGTAGGTAGATTGGGGAGGGTGGGTTGGAAGGTCCAGGGAACTGTGGTGAGGTTTGGGAGAGGGACTAGATGAACACTGGGAATTATTGGTATGTGGTTGAAAGGACAAAGTTGGGAATGCTTTTATAGCAATATGAGAAGGAAGGTTTGCTAGTTTAGGGTGTTGGATAGAAGGGCATTTGGGACATGGTGCACCTGGAGCAGGCTTTTAGGGAGTGTGTGAGTGTTCATTTTGTCAAAATGTGTTGTGTTGTGGGCAGGGACCCACATAATGAGCATGAAGGAGTTGGACTCCCATCCTTCGGAGGACTGATTTTTTTAACAATTAGAGAGGTGGGAGTCTCTCAAGAACATGGGCAGTTCCTAAGAGGGGAGGACAAATGAGTGTGTTAAAACCTCAGTGTTGTTGCATGTAACTATGAATCTTGTCATACAATGAGTCAAGCCAGGGGATCGCCGTGGGCCTCAAGGGGTGAGGGAGGGATGAATAGAATAGGTCCAACAGGGGGTATTTAGTGGACAATGGAAGTGTTCTACATGATCTTACAGTGATGGACACAGGCCATGTTAAATATCATCAAAATTTATAAAAGTGTATGGTCTAAAATTTAAACCATAATGTAAGCCATTGACCATGTTTAGTAGTTATGTTTCACTGTTTGTATATCAGTTATAACAAAGGTACCATCCACATATAAAAAGGTATTAATATGGAAAGG
>JAQZBX010099130.1:0-11506 GCA_029593785.1 Cabassous unicinctus
CCATTCTAGTCCCAGGGTCCGTGCTAGGCACTTTTTCCAGATTCTTCCATTTTAGCCCTCTAAAGGGGTAGGCCCATGGACACCATTTTTAAAAGTGAGGATACTGGCTTAGAAAGGCAAAATAATAACTTTCCCTAAATTCCACAGCTAAGGATGGAGGTGAGATTAGGACCCATACCCACCTCGTTCCTAGTCAGAACCCTTGTTTGTTTTTCTGAATCTTCAGGCTAAGTCAAGGAACAACATTTCAGCCAGTCATGAGCCTTTGCTAGCAGGTTTTCACTAAAGTATCAGCTCCTGGATGGTAGGGCACAGTCTCTTTTGTTCACTGCTGTACCCCAGTGCATATGTCCTGTAGTAGGTGCTCAATAAACATCTGCTGAATGAATGGATGAATGGAGCAAGCAAGTAAGCATTTATTATGCACTCTCTTCATGCAGCTATTTGTCCATGAAAGAAAAAAGAGGTATTCCTTGGTCCCAAGGTGCTTGTGCTCAAGTTGATAGGACAAGATATATATGTGGGAAACTCTGGAAAATGGTCCCAGGTGATGGAGACATGCTGTGAGCTAGTCCCAGATGGGATTGGGAGCAGCTTTGGGGGGTGGTGCACATTCACCACTGCTTCACCTGCCTTGACCCCACCAATGCTCTGGCCTTGGCCCTTGGCCTGAAACACTCTCCAAATTCCTTATGCTCAGACCCCAGCAGCTTTCACAGCTTAGTTTAAATGCCATCTCCCACAGGGGCCTCGCCTGATTCCTTCTTCTAGGGGTCAGCAGATTTCTCCCACTGGAGTTCCCACACCTCTTGACTGGTACCTCTCTTGCAGCACCTGTCTTATCTCCTTTATTGGTCTGCAAGACGGGTGTCCTGTTTACCATGGAGACCTAAGCACCTAACAAAGAACACTGTACATACTAGTGCTCCCCCAATGTGTGATAAGTGAGTCAATAGAGGACAGAGAGAGCTGCCTGATGCTTTCTGGAGTGGGTGGATGTCTCTTTGATAGGATTCTAGGAGCACAGGTGTGAGTCCCCTGATTAGTGTGGTGCTAATCCTCATGTCTACTGTTAGCTCTTTGCTGCTTGGGGTTAAGGTAGAAGCAGGGAACCTCTATCCAGTTGGTTAACTGAAGCCTTTGGCTTAATTTAAACTCATGTACGGAGCAAGTAGGAAAAGACAACATTGCCAGTTAGTGCTTATAGTTGCAAAAAAGGCAACATGGCTATAAATACCCTTTATGTAATATCCTGGAGAAGTGGTTTTCAAACTGGGCTCTGAGCCACCCCCGGGCTTCCACAAAGAGCTCACTTCTGTCTCTTATTGTGTTGGGGGCGATGTTGTATGAATATAACTGTCATGGCCGTCTCTCCTTCTCCTTCTTTGTCTTCTCCTTCTCCCTAAGTTCGCGCCACAAAGTTCCCGCGCGCGGGAATAGTCACCACGCCTAGCAATTCAAATTATCCAATCATGTATCAACACCTAAGCTTTAGTGCACTTCCCCCTTCCCTGCTTATAAAAGAGTTGATTGTAACCCGCGCGGGTGCATAAGGAAGAAGCCATAGAGAAGCCATGTTAGCAGAATAAAGTGCACAGTTATCCCTTTACCCGTGTCTATGTCTCATTCCTTCGCTGGATAGCTCGGAGTCTCCGTTGACTTGTCCCGCGGGCCGGGACATTATTGGTTTTATGTTTTTCCCTTTCAGTTGATTTGAACAAATTTCACATTAAGAAGTTTATGGAGAAGCAGATGTGGCTCAAGCAATTGAGCTCCTGCCTACCACATGGCAGGTCCTGGGTTCAGTTCCGGGTGCCTCCCAGAGAAGAAAAGCAAGACAGCAAAGCTGGTGTGATGGGCTGACGTGGTGAGCTAACACAACTAGATGATGCAACAAGGAGACACAAAGAGGAAACACAGTGAGAGAGACAACAAAGCAGGGAGTGAAAGTGGCTCAAGAGATTGAGTGCCACTCTTCCACATGGAAGGTCCCAGGTTTGCTTTCTGGTGCCTTCTAAAGAGAAGATGAGCAGACACAGAGAGCACAGCTAGTGGGCACAGAGAGCAGACAGCCAGCGCAAACAACGAGGGAAGGGTGGAATAAATAAATAAAAATAAATCTTTAACAAACAAACAAAAATGAAGTTTATGGATCCACGAGATGGAATCGTCTCTCCCTGTATCCCCATCTGCCTGTCTTTCTCTGAGTTTCTGGATCCAACCCCCGCCCCCGACCAGCCACCATGGGTGCTAGGGCCTGTGTGGCATTCAGAAAGCTACCCCACAGCCACGTGCCCTTCCCATGAGACTGCAAGCCTGGAAGACAGACATGTGTCCTCGCTGCTGGTTCCCCACAACCTAGCACATTGCCGGCACACTCTAGGTGTTACGGGGCTCTTCTTTAGTTTCTTCACACAAGAGGGAAAGCAACAAAATTGATAGATTCAATGACTTGAGGTGTTTAAGCATTTGGTGAAATTATTGATGAACATTTGACAGCTTTTTTTTTAAATAAATTAAAAAAAAATTTTTTTAAGGTTCTTAGATTACATAAATGTTACACAAAAAATATAGGGATTCCCATATGCCCCACTCCCCACACCTCCCACACCCTCCGACATAAACATTTTCATTAGTGTGGCACATCACCTATAATGGATATATACATCCTGGGGCTTTACCATTAAGCATGGACCATAGTTCACATTGTAGATCACTCTCTCCCACACAGTTCTGCATGTTATAGGCTGATGTAAAATGGCCTATATCTGTCATTGCAATGTCACTCAGGACAATTCCCAAGTCCCGAAAAAGCCCCTGACAGCTTTTTTGAAACACTGAGGGAAGTGGCTATGGGGATATAAAAAGCCAAGTAAATGGAGATGGGGGAGCCAGGGAGAAGGCAATTATTACGTCTCAGCCCGCCCCAGGCCAGGACCTGCCCCACATCCTGCAATGCCAGGGGCTTTGCACACAAGCCTGTGGCTCCCCAGCCTCCAGGTCCAGGCTCAGTTCACACCGCTCCAGAAGGCGCCCCCCTCAGGCAACCCTCAGGACCGAGGGTTGTGCCCCAGCTGTGTGGACCCTCCTGAGGAGAGGTGGTCTGGAGGAGAGTCCCTGGATGTGGGCTGGGGGCCATTTGAGAAGAGAAGTCTGGAGTCCCAGGTACACAAAGCGTGATCTAGAGGGGAGGGCGCTCCCCAGGTAAGCACATCCCTTTGGCCCTGTGCCAGCCTCCATCCTTCTGGAGAAGTGCAGTCAGCCTGGGACCCAGGGAAAGAACCCTGGTCAAAGTGGTTAACTCCAAGGGGGAGAAAGTTATATGCAAAAGGCAATAAACACAGCCACTACTTGACCCATCAGGAGCAATTTTACATGGATATAATAATGAGGTCACTTCTTCCTGATTTGGCTAAAAATTGTGATTTTGGTAAACTACTATGATGGGAAACCAGGAGATTCTGTCCAAAACAAACAATTCAAGAACTAACAGTATAAGCATACATATTCCTTTAAAAAAAAAAAAAAAAATATATATATATATATATATATATGGGAGTCAAAACTAGAGGAGCTAAAAGAATTGAATGTCGATACCACTGGGGAGAGGAATAGAAGTGGGGTGGGGCACTACAGTTTTTCCGTTGTCTTCTAGGATGATTTTTTAAAAGAATGTGTTTTGTAAAAAAATAAAACGTGACTTTGGTAGCCGTGTGGAGGATGATGCAGGCAACAAGCCCCCAGGCAGAGGCCTTTGGAGGCTGCTGGGAGGGCCTAACGGGAGGGGAGGGTCATTCGAGGGCAGGAACCCCACAGGGCAGACAAGGCGGGTATCCTGGGTGGCTGGAGGTGGGGCCCTGGGCTGCAGACCCCGAGTCCTGCCCTGGCTGTGGACCCCGAATCCTGGCCTGGCTGCGCCTGCTGCAGCGGCTGAGTGCTCCCAGACTCTCCCTGACCAACACTCAGTCACCTTCTGACAGCTTGGGAGGGGGAACTGGGGCTCCCATGACAACAAGACAAAGAATTCCAGGAAAGGAGAAGGAAAACCATGAAATCGAATCTGGTTTTTAAATAAAAAATAGCCAATAGTTGAGATTTTTAAGAAAGAGGAAAAACAAAAACAGCGTTTGGTTCGTGAGTCACACAGACTTCTCCCAATTACCAGCTTGTAGGCTCCAAATCAAGCTTCCGACCAAGAAGCCTTGGAATGTCAGTCGGGGTGGCCAGGATGCTGAGAGCCGGCCTCTTTGGCCAACCTCATGGTTGACTCTTTCCTTTGGAAATATTCACTCTCTCTGCCCAAAGCCAAGGCCTGAGAAAGACCCCTGGACTGGGAGCTGGGAGACCTGGGCAAATCATGCCCCTCTCAGGGCCTCAGTTTCCCCATCTGCAGAATGAGGTAGATGGACTGAATGGTCTCAGGACCTCGTCCAGCTTGGATGTGGTCTGCCGTGCTTTGGTGTGGAAAGAGCAGAAGAGGTTGCTATGGCCACCCCCTTGGCACCTGGACCGTTTTGTTATGTTTTAGGGGTGCATTCTTTTGTTAACAGACTATGGAGAGTGCTTTGAACCTTGACAGGGGCTCCCATTCAGAAGACAGAGGGTAATTTTTGATTTGGGAAAAACCCATCCATCCTATGAGTTTGAAGGAAGGAGAGAACTCTGCCTGTGGGCTGGGCTGGCCGGGGAGGCTTCTCTCGGAGGTTGGGTTCCAGCTTGAAGCACAGGATTCACCTGCTGGTGTGGAGCAGGTCCACGTGTCACTGACCTTCAGTGAAAAGAGGCATGAAGCACAGCAGAGGGTTTGGATCCTGGCTCTGCCTTTTACTAGTTGAATCATCTTGAGCAGAGTCCCACCAGAAACAGACTGTTCATGCACAGGGTTTAACTGTGCAAGTTACCGCAGGGGCTGCTTACAGAGGTGTGCGCAGGTGAAGGGAAAAAGCAGAGGCTGCGGCAGCAGCCAGGGGCCCACACAGAGGTGGCCGCCCACGCCTGGCACGGGATGCCAGGTGTATGCGTGTTTGCTCTCCCTGTGTTATGGCTATGCTCCCCACATATTTGCTCCATTCCTCCAGGCATCTGCCACTTTCCTTCTTCCCTTTTATCCAAAGCCAGCTGGTTCCTAGGAAAGACCTATTAATCAGTTCACACTAAGTTACGAAAAACCGATAACAGCTTCAGGAGCCACCTCCACACTTGCATTTTGATAGGAAGCCCAGGCTGGTCCTGAGGGTGTGAACTGTAATGGGGACCCTCAGCTCTTTTGTAGAGCCCTCTTCTGACCTCATGGCTGGCCATTCCAGCTGTGAGTAATAATAACGGTCAGGGAGATCTTGGGGAGCATGCTCCTGCGGCCCACAAGTACCCCTGCAGCTCCTCTGTAGGGAGTGGCCCCTGCCCAGGAATGGGGGCTGTGAGCCTCTGACAGGAGGAGGTGGTCGAGCTTTACCGGCCGACTCCGGAGAAGCCAGCCCTGACCCTGTTCTTGGCAGAATCCTCCATGTGGGACCCCTCAAAGCCGGAGCAGAGCATTCCAGTGCCCAGGCAGCGAGGTGCCCAGAGAGGGGTGGCAGCCTCGGGTGACCCAGGGGCTTGGTGGTGAGGCCAGGATTCAAACCAGGAGTCCTGACTCCCAGGCCAGGGTCCTCTCTTCACCCCTCACTGTCCTCTCTCAAGGTCACACCCTCAAGCGGCCGGAGAGATTCGTTGGGCGGTGCCTGACCTCACCAGCTGGCCCTGGAGCAGCTTGCCGTTCAGCCAGAGGGAAATGTGTGGCCCAGGTCGAGAGCGTGGGTTCTCCAGGGTGCCAAAGCCCTCGTGCTCTCAGCACTGTCTGGCAGTTGTGACCCTCTGGCCTGGGCAGTGACTCTTCCCTGTTCCCACCTATGGAGGTGTCCTCCAAGGGAGGCTCCAGTTGACCTCAAAATGCCCCTCCCTGTCATAAGCTCTGGGACACACATGTGAGTGGATTGTTTCTGCAGTGTTTGTTCATAATAGCAACAAGTATCCCCTCCTCCACAGCCCTTTGATAGCAAGATGCCGTCACACTAGGTGGGGCTACAAAGTAACTGGCAGCCAAAATCATCCAAAACCAAGCTTGGGTTCAAGAGAGCATTCAGAAAAGAAGCTTGGGCTCAAGCTCTTTCCTCAGCTCCTGGCTCATTTGCATAACTCCAGGCCTTGCTCTGTGGTGACAGGGTGAGACCCCCTCCGCCACACCTCAGCCTCGTGAAACTTCAGGACCCCCAACACAGCACCAGTCACAGTGGAGGTGCCTCAGATTCCAAGCCTGAGAGGAGGGGGCCATGGGGCACCAAGGTCTTAGAAACATAGATGAAGCCTGATGATATTGAAGTGGGAGGTTTTTAATTTTGTGTGGATGTGCAATTTCTTGGTGTCAAGCTTTCATCAGAGTCCCAAAGGGGCCCTGTATTAGTCAGGTTAGACCAGGTAATGCTGTAGTAACAAGTAATCCCCACTTCTCGGTGGCTGACAACAATAGTGAATTTTCAGAAAGCCACTGGTTGGAGTCTGTTTCCTGTCCCTATTCTCTTTCCCTAACATCCAGCTGCCCATTTACATAAGAACAAACTAAACAACAGATGAATATAACCAAATTATTTTATTAGATTATCCTTTGTGTGGCAGGCAAACTAAGTACCAGATGTTCTTTCTATTAAGTGCTATCTTATTTAATCTTGTGAGCAGATGAGGAAACTGAGGCTCACTGAGGGGGAGTGACTTGTACTTAAATCACCCAGCTAGTTGTCTAGTCAGAAGACAGGACTGAGATTCAAACCCAAGCTCACCCCAAAGCTACAGCTCTGAATTAGCCATAAATAGCCTCCCATCCACATTGCTACTGGTCCTAATATTTTGGAGTTTATGTAGTATTTTCATCCATTTATTTGGCAAATAGTTTTTGAGCACCTCCCATGTGCTGGGCACTGGGGTTCTCGTGGTGAATAAAATCGACATGTTGCCTGTCCTCACGTAGCTTGTATTCTAACAAGGGAGCCAGTCATTAAGCCCGTAAGCAACAAACACATAAGCATAAATTGTGATATAAGCTATGAGGGAGGATGGAGAAGAGAGGAGATGATTGGAGAGGGTCAGGGCCCTGGACTAGGGTGAGCTAAATGAGGCAACTGGGGGACAACATCTAATGCGTCTCCCACTCTCAGGCTCCTACAAGCACACCACACCAACTCCCCCAAGTCCTGGCCAGGCCCAGTCCCCAGGCCAGGCACTACAAGAACGCCCATGGAGACTGCTGGCCTGCTATGCACCTGGCACCATGTTAGTGCCTTCCCACATCATCTCATGAAATGCTCACAACAAACCTGGGAGGATGTGTTATTATCTATTTTCTGAAGAAGTTAAATCTCTTTGCAAGGTCACAGAGGTATCAAATAACGGAGTGAGAATTTCAAATCCAAGTCTCATTCTGGGCTTTTGAATTCTACTGTCCTTTCCATTCAACCTGCCTTTCCTATAACTCTTCTTGTTACTCCCCTGCTCAAAAACTAAATATGCTCCCTATTGCCTATCATAGAAAGTCCAAACTTCCATAACTGGGCTCTATTAATCTGTCCAACCCTCTCTCCCATGAGTCTCTTACGTGTAGCCTCAGTTCAAGCAAGTTCTTCCATCCACATCTATTTACTTACCACCAGGCATTGCCCTTGGAACTTGGGCTGCCATGAAGAATTATGCACTGTTCCTTGCCAGTCCAGCAGGGAGACTGACACATTCATAGGCAATGCAGATACCAATGCTCAGAGCTCTGGCAGGGGTGGGACAAAGCATTTCAGGGTCATGGAGGATGATAGAGGCACAAAGCCCAGGACTCTGGCTCATGATCAGGGGAGGAGAAGAGAAGATGAAACATGTAGCCCAGTTGCTGCTGAAGTGAGGTCCACAAGCCTCAAGATGAAGCCAAAAACACCAAGGAGGACAATGCCAAGAGAACTGCAGTGAAACTAAACCAGAACAAGCTATCCCTAAAGCCCACTTAACTGCTGGGCTTTCTCGTTTCATGAGCCAATAAATTCCCTTGAGTTGGGTTAGGTTTCCTATTCTGAGCCACAAAAAATCCTGATACATTGACTAAATCCTATCTAAGATCCAATCGAGAACTACCTCCTTAGCAGAATGCTTCCTGATCATCCCAAATCAAAATGAACCCTCCCTCTGTGGAAGTCCTAAAAGCACACTATTTAGAACCAGCTCACGCAGTGCCTAGTGGTGTTTATTTACCATTTGCTGCTTCTTGATTATGGAGCTTGTGCAGGAAGTCAAGGACAATGGTCATCTCCCTCAGTCCCCTCAGTAGCCAGCACAGGACAAGGTGCACAGTGAGTTTTCATGCATGTGTGTGGGTGATTTGATTCTAGTCTCAGGTCGAGGGCTGCCATTTTGCCCGAGATGGACTCTGGCTGACAGATGGTCTCATAGGAGATGGTCCCAGGACTCATATAAGAAAGTGCAAATATGGCAATGGGAACAGACATTTGAGCCTGGAGGGATTGGGGGCCTTTGTGTCTGTGTCAGTCAGGGCTCTGCAGGAAACAAAATTCGCCCCCTGTGGGTTCAACTGAAGAGACTTCAGTAAAGGACTCTTGACAGAGTCAGGGATGAGATTAAGGTGTTACTATCCTACTGCTGAAGAGACTGGGAAGGAAATATGATATTGAAGCCCACAAGAGCTAGAGAAGTGGAACAGGGGCCTGCCAGGAGCTGTGAAGGGAGCAACTCCTGCCAAAGACATGAGCAGGGAGAGAGAGGGGAGGAAATTCCTCGACCTCTTCCTCCTTCACCTTGCAATCGCCTGCTGGGCCCTCCATTGGCCTGACCCAACTGGAAGCCAGCCAACAAAGGAATTTGGGAGATGCCATCCCAGGTGTTAACCTTTGAGGGCATGGGGGAGGGTGGATAATAGATTGAGGGGTGGCAGAGGGAGAATAACCAGACCAGTGACTGATGAGGAGACAAAACTTTCACTGGAGGGAACTGTGCCTGGTGGGGGACTCAGGTTCCAGAGAAGATTGGCCAGAGCTATTCATGAGGCTTCCACAGCAAACCAAGTCACCCTGCCTCAGGGGGTGGAGATGCAGCTGCCTGGAAGGAATTTGGGGATGTCTACACATTACTGAGCTGGGCTGCAAATTTTTTTGTTTTTATTTATTTTTTGCTGTGGAATCACATTTGTCATTTTGTCTTCTATAGCATGGAATCTGGTACAAAGAAGATATGCTCCAAATGTACTGAATGAATGAATGAAGAATGAGTGGATGAATGGATGGATAGATGATGACTGACTGGGGACAAGCCCCTCCCACTCTCTAGGTCATCCATCTGTCTACTGAGAGATGTCGAAGGGCCCCTCACTGCCATCATCTGATGACTAATGTTGTGAGAGCAGCATGCTTCTGTGCCTTGAAACCCTGCTTGCTGTGCCTGCCCAAATGGGGCCATGTGACAGTCCTCAAAGCCTACTTTGGTATTGTCTGGGTGAGTTCACCCAGGAGACAGTTGCTCACATTGTTAGTGTGGGAATTGGTTCCAGCAACATTATTGTGGAGCTGGTGAGAATTCCCCAGGGTCAGTGTAACCCCATTCAAGGACTCTGTGGCCAGGGTTCAGAGTCAGACACAGACGGGGTGTGACTCTCTAAGCACAGACAGGAAATGTCTTTTCCCAAATATCTTTTCCACTGGTGCCTAAAATTCCACCATTGATGATTTATTCCAGTAGGTTCAGCATTGCCCTACTTTTTGGTGGGCAAGTCCCTGCTAAAAACCTTAACAGAGGAATGGAGACTTCAAACAAAAATTTCAATTCTTGATTGCCCTTTATGTCCAGCTCTGTACAGGGGGCTGGGGTAGATATCAAGGTAATAATAGTGGGAGTAAAATCACACTGTTTATTGAGCATTTACTATGTGACATGCTCTCCATACATCACTTACTTGCTTACATATCCCAACCCTCTGTGATATGTATTTTTGGCCTCATTTTATAGATGAGGAAATTGAATCACAAAGAGGCTAAGACATTTGCCCTTTGTAACATAACTGGGTCTGTCCTAACTGCTTAACCACTACACTACGTGACAGCCCCAGCTTGTGAGAGTTTACATCTAGTGGGGAGAAAGCTATGGGAGTTGAACAGAATCAATGCTAAGTGAGGCATAAACAGTAAGCCATGGGAGAGCCATGCTTGTGTGATCGGGAAAAGTAAGGAGATTTTATTCCAGCTGGTTCTTGAAGGACAAAGAAGGACTTTCATGGACCGAGAAGGAAAGAGGGTAATAAATACGGGAACTGGCAGGAACTGAACCAAACCCCCATGCTGTCTGTCGGCCTTGGGGAGGATAGAGGATACAATGGGTAAAGAAGAGGGGTAAGAAATTTGGCCAGATCATGGAAGGCCATTGGGGCTTGGCAATGGGAAGTCATTGAAGGATTTTTCAGAATGAGATTCCATGAGGTCTGTTTTAAAATACTCCCTCTGCATAGAAACTGTCACAGACCAGAGAGGCTAAGGAGACTTGATGACTAAATATAATGTGGCATCTTGGATGGGACCTTGGAACAGAAAAGGGGCATTAGGGGAAAACTAATGACATCTGAATAAGAAGGGAGTTTAGTTAATAAAAATACACTCATGTTGGTTCATGAGTTGTGGCAAATGTACCATAGGATGTTAACAATAGGGGTAACTGGAGGAAGGGCATATGGGAACTCTCTGTGCTAGTTTTGCAAATTTTCTGTCAGTCTAAAACTATTCTCAAATAAAAAAGTTTTTTTAAATAAAAAAAAAAAAAGGAAAACTCCCTCTGGCAGGAAGCATGGAGGATGGAGTTGAGTGAGGAGGAGTGGCCCGGAGGCCTATATTCTGATTATAATGGCTGCGGTTTATTCCGTGGGGAGATTCTTAACACAGTGCTTTCCAAACGATCAGTGGTGAAGGACCAGGGATTTTGTTTTTGTTTTAAGGTATTTCCAGTGCAATGAAGATCAATATTTTGGTTTCATACTCTGTTCAATGAGATGATTCTGCTGAGCGTGTGATTGGATGTCAAGTAACATATAAGTGCTATAAAAGTTTCTGACCACTTACCCTCAATTTTTGTTTTTATCTTGCTGCAGAGCAGGAAAAACACAGATTATGGACCAGCACTGGTTTGCTTTGTAGTACATTAGTTCCTTTAAAACTTAATTCAAGGGAAGCGGGTGTGGCTCAGAGGATAGAGCCCCCGTTTACCATATGGGAGGCCCGGGTTCGGGTCCCGAGGCTTCCCTGTGAGGGCACGCCGGCCTGAGCGGTGCGGTGGGCTGATGCAGCAACCTCACGGCAGGAAGCGGGTGTGGCGCAATGGATAGAGCACCCGTTTACCATATGAGAGGCCCCGGGTTCGCTTCCCAGGGCCTCCTTGTGAGGGCAGGCCGGCTCGCGCGGCGCCGTGGGCTGATGCGGCAAGACCTCACAGCAAGGGGGAG
>JAQZBX010099131.1:0-11504 GCA_029593785.1 Cabassous unicinctus
TCTGTAAATCAATTTGGGTAGGACAGACATCTTAATGAGGTTTAGTCTTCCAATCCATGAACAGGGAATACTCTTCCATTTACTTAGGACTTATTTGATTTCCTTCAACAATGTTGTACACAGTTCTGTGTACAAGTCCTTTACATCTTTAATTATGTATATTCCTAATTATTTGATTCTTTTAGTTGCTATTATAATTGGCATTTTTTTCATTTCCTCCTCAGATTGCTCATTGTTGGTGTACAGAAATATACTGAATTTTGCATGTTGTTCTTATATCTGCCACTTTACTGAATTCATTTATCAGCTCTAGAAGCTTTGTTGCAGATTTCTAAAGGCTTTCTATGAATAGGGTAATGCCATCTGCAGATAGTGAATGTTTTACTTCTTCCTTTCCAATTTGGATCATTTTTATACATTTTCCTTGCCTAAGTGCTTAAGTTAGTACTTCTAACAAAATGTTAAATAAGTGCTTAAGCTAGTACTTCACCAAAATTCCTATTGGTGACAATAGGAATGCTTATCTTGTCCCAAATCTTAGAGGGAAAGCTTTTAGGATTTCATCATTAAATATGATGTTAGCTGTGAGTTTTTCATATATGCCTTTTCATGTTGAGGAAGTTTCCTTCTATTCATATTTTATGAAGTGTTTTTATCAGGAAAGGATGTAGTATTTTGTTAAATGCTTTTTCTGCAACTATGTAGATTATCATGTTTTTTTTCTTTTGATCTGTTTATTGTATTACATTGATTGATTTTCTTATGTTGAAACATCCTTGCATACCAGAGATGAATCCCACTTTGTCATGGTGTATAATTCATTTGATGTATTGTTGAATACAATTAGCAAGCATTTGTTGAGGATTTTAGGATCCAGGTTCTTTAGAGAGTTTGGTCTGTAATTTTCCTTCCTTATGCAATTGTTATGTGGCATTGGTATCATTGTGATGTTGGCATCATAGAATGAATTAGGCAATGTTCCCTCCACTTATATTTGGTGGAAGAGTTTAACCTGGATTAATGTTAGTTCTTTACAGAACGTTTGGTAGACTTCACCTGTGAAGCTATCTGTTCCTGGGCTCTTCTTACTTACTTGGGAGATTTTTGATGACTAATTCAATCTTGATACTAGTGATTGGTCTGGTGATTTTATCAATTTCTTCTGTCATCAGTGTAGGCTGCTTGTGAGTTTCTAGAAATATGTCTATTTCATCTAAGTTATTCATATTGTTGGCTATTTTTTCAAAGTATACACTGTTGTTTATATTTTTCAAAGTATCCTATTATGATATTTATTTCCGTGGAATAAGTGGTGATACCCACTTCTTCATTTCTTATTTCATGTATTTGCATTCTCACTCTTTTTTACTTTGTTATTCAAGCTAAGGGTTTGTCAATTTTATTAATCTTTTAAGAAAACCTGCCATTAGTTTTGTTAATTTTTTCTAGTGCTTTCTTTTTTTCCATTCCATTTAGTTCTGCTCTAAACTTTATTATTCCTTCTCTCTAATTGCTTTGGGATTAGTTTGCTGTTCTTTTCCTAATTCCTCCAGGCTTGTAGTTAGATCTTCCATTTAAGTACTTTCTTTGTTTAATATAGGTATTTATAGGTATAAAGTTCCCTTTCAGCACAGCTTTGGCTGTATCCCATAGGATTTGATATTTTGTATTTTTTCACATTAATTCATTTCAAAGTAGTTACTGATTTCTTTTGCAATTTCCTCCTTGCCTCACTGATTGTCTCAGATTGTGTTTATAACATCCATATCTTTGTTCCTAATCTGGTTCTCTGCCCCTTACTGATTTCCAGGCATTTTTGTCAAAGAAATTACTTTGTATATTTTCAATCATTCTGAAATCATTGAGAGTTGTTCTGTGGCCTAGCATGTGGTGTATCCTGGTGAATGACCTTTGTGTGCTGGAGAATAATGTAAATCCTACTGCAATTGGGTGTAATGTTCTGTATATGTCTATTAGGGCTAGATACTATAACATATTATTCAAAGACTCTCTTGCTTTATTGACCGTCTGTCAAAATGTTCTGTTTAATGGTGATAAAGGAGTATTAAAATCCCCCACTCTAATTGTAGAGACATCTATTTCTCCACTTAGTTTTTCCAATGTTTTCCTCATGTATTTAGGTGCATAAATATTTATGGTTGTTCTTTCTTTTGATAGATAACCCATTTTATTAATATATAGTGTCATTATATGTCTCTTACAATAGTTTGTCATTTAAAGTCTATTTTTTCCAATATTAGTGTAGCTACTCCCATCCTTTTTTATTGTTTGCATATAAAATAATTTTCCAACCATTCACTTGCAATGTCTGCATCTCTGGGTATAAGGTGGGTTTCTTGTAGACAACATATATATGGGTCACATTTCCTTATCCATTCTGGCACACTGTATGTCTTGATTGGAGAGTTTAATCCTTTAACATTCAATTTTATTATTGTCAATGCGTTATTTACATTAGACAAATTTTCTTTAGGTTTATATATGCCATATGTTGTTTTTATTTCTCTTTTTATCTTTCAAGTTATTCCTACTAATATTCTTCCTTCCCACACACTCCTCCAACCCTGTCTCTCCTGTTGTTTTTTTCTTTCAACCTGCAGAACTCCCTTTAGTATTTTCTGAAGGGCAGGTTTCTTTTTGAGAAATACTCTTAATCTCTGTTTACCTGTGAATATTTTGAACTCGCCCTTATTTTTGAATGCCAGCTTTGGTGGAGAGAGCCTCTTGGCCTGGAAGTTTTTCTTTCAGCACCTTATCTATGTCATACCATTCCCTTCTTGCCTCCATGGATTCAGATGAGAATTCATGACTTAATTTTATTGAGCTTCTCTTGCATGTAATGGATCTCTTTTCTCTTGCTGTTTTCAGTATTTTCTCTTTGTCTTGAGACTTGTAAAATTTGACTAGTATATGTCTTTGGATAGGTCTGTTAGAATTTATAATGTTTGGGGTGCACTGCACTTCTTGGACATGAATGTCCGTGTACTTCAAGCCCCCATTCCCTTGTCTTCTCACTTTGGGATGCTTATAAAGCCAATATTTGTGTGTTTGATATTGTCATTTAAATCCCTGAGTCGCTGCTGGATTTTATCCTATCTTTTTATCTATCTGTTCTACTGTCTGTCTGATTTAAGATGTACTATCTTCGACAGCACTGATTCTTTCCTCTGCCTGTTAAAATCTGCTGTTATGTACTTCCAGCCTATTTTTGATTTCTTGCATTGTGCCATTCATCACCATCATATCTGTTATTTTTTATGTATGTTTATCATTTCTTCTGTATGTTCCCCATTGTCTTCTTTTTTAATAGAACTTTAAACTTACAATTGTTCATTTTCTTTTATTTTTTTAAACATACTTAGATTAAATAAATGTTTCAAATAAAATATATGGATACCCATAAGCCCCACTACCCACACCTCTCACAACCTCCCACATGAACATCCTTCATTAGTGTGGCGCATTCCTTGAAATTGAGAAATACATCCTGGGGCTTGGTCATTAAGCATGGAACATAATCCAAATTGTAGAACACACTCTCTCCCACACAGTTCTGCATGCTATATGATGTAAAATGGCCTATATCTGTCATTGCAATGTCACTCAGGACATTCACAAGTCTCGAAAAAACCCCTGTATTACAGCTACTTTTCCCTCTCCCTGCCCCCAGAACCTTCAGTGGCCACTGGCATCACATCAATGTTTTAATTTCTTCCATTGCTTGAATCACAATATGTCTATATAGAATACAATTAAGTCCACGCTAGTCCATAGTTCTTCCCCCAATCCTGAGGAGTCTGGGATGGTGATGTCTACTCCACCTCCAATTGAGAGGGGGCTTATATTCCATGGGGAAGACAGATGGGAGTATCCTGCCTGCAGCTGCAGACTCTCTCCATTCCCTGGGATGGCTGTTGTCCATCATCATCTCCCTGCCAGTTGCCCTGGGTGAGTCCAATGTGCTGTAGGGTAGGAGTTGCTACTCCACTGAGGTTCTGGGCCCAGCTGGTATATGGATAGCACAAAAACTCAAGTCTCTGGACATACACCTACAAACTCCAGCACCAAGTATTGGTTAGAATAGAAGGGATAAAAGAGCCATCTCCTGGGAAGACATAGTTGAGTCCAACTCTGTCACTCTCAGGAGCACAAACTCCAAAGTAGAGCCCACTGGAAAGGCACCAAATTCTGGAGTTATCTGCCCTAACATAGGACCTGGGTGTCTCCAGAGCCCTCAGGAACCCCACTATTTTTGGGTGGTATCCACTCTGGAATTCTATGAGATCTTACTGAGATGTGCATAAGCGTTAATTCTGGGAAGAGCTCCCAACTCATTTTGAAGTCTCTTAGCCATATAAACTCATTTGTCTTTATCGTTTCCTTCTTTTGTTCAAGGTCTTTTTCCAGTCCCATTGCCAGTTGGCACTGGGTAGCAATGCCTTGGTGCCAGGGAGGTTCATCCATGGGAGTCATGTCTCACACTGGGAGGAAGATAATGCATTCATATGCTGAGTTTGGGTTAGGAGAGTGGTCACATTTGAGCAACAAGGAGGCTCTCAGGAGGCAACCCTTAGGCACCCCATAACAATAGGTTAAGTTTCAATTTCAAAAGCAAAGACTCAGAAGGCCAGTCATCAATATCAAAGGCCTATCAGTGGATCATCCTCCTTCACCAGTCACTACCCCTGCACTTGGGGGACTGTTGCTGCTCCCTTAGAGAATGTGGCAGAGCTCTCCAGGATGGGAATTCAGTATTCTCTCATTTATAGAGTGATTGTCCAGCCACTTTGACAATGCCACATGAACATTTGAACATATTTATATACCATATATTTATGTTCAGGTGAGCTTCTTCCCATGCATCCCCCCATCTCTGGCACCTCACACCAATGATCCTGCCCCATCCCAGTTGTAACCCTTCTGTGATCCAAACCATCTTTGAACATGAAGCCATTACAATAGCTGAATAAAATTAGAAGGAAAATGAAATAATAATTGTAAATTTAAAAGTAAGAGATAAAATACATATAAACAAAAAATAGCTAAAAATAAAAAAAATTAAAAGATTGGGATATTTAAAAAATGAAAAACATAAAAAAATTTTTTTTTCGTGTTTTGCTTTTCATCACTACAATATCTGGTGTACAGTCTGTATCTTTGCACCTACCCCTTTCATTCCCCTGGTCTCACTATTTTTCATTTTGTTTTCCAAGAAGTTTTAGGTCACAGAAAATTCACACACAGGATACAGGAGACCCTCATATACCCAACATCTTCCCTCTTTGCTTCCCCCCCACCCAAATTAATATCTTTTTATATGTGGATGGTAGCATTGTTATAACTGATATACCAATAGTGAAACATAGCTACTAAACATTGTCAATGGTTTACATCTTGGTTTACCTTTTAGACCATAGATTTTTATAAATTTTGATGATATTTACCATGACCTGTGCCCATCACTGTATGGTAATGAAATACATTTCCAGTGACCACTAAATACCCCCTGTTTGATCTATTCGATTCCTCCTACTCCCTTCCACTGGGGCCCACTATGACCCCCTGGCTTGACTCATTGTCTGACAAGATTCATAGTTCTGTGCAACAAGAGGTCTTGACACACTGGTATGTCCTCCTCTATTAGGAATTGCCCTTGTTTTTGAGAGACTCCCACCTGTTTATTTCTGACCAAATCAATCCTCCCAAAGATGGGAATCCAACACCTTCCTGCTCATTATGTAGGTCTTCACCCATTGATAGAAAACATTATGACAGAATGAACACTCACAGACTCCCTAGAAGCCTGCTCTAGGAGCATGCTGTCCCAAATGCTTGCCCAACCAACACCTTAAACCAGTGTCCCTTCCTTGTTACCCCATAAGAGCCATAAGAGCCTTCCCACCTCTGTACTTTCAACCTCATCCCCACAAATCCTCAGTGTTCACCTTGTCCTTCTCCCAACTCTCCCCTAGTGTCCTGGACCTACTGACCCACCCTTCTCAATCTACCCACCTGTCAACCTTGCACCACACAACCCAGTAATAGCAATACACACCTGTGCAATCCCTTCAATATGCAACTGCACTCTATCACTTTACTATAGATTGCATTGGAATGGGTGATGGCTCACAGCCTTCTCTTCTCTTTCTATATTTGTAAACCTATCTTACAGGCAATAGCTCTCTGAGACTACACAATTTCCTTAATTCATATAAGTGAGGTCATGTACTGTTCATCCTTCAATGCCTGGCTTGCTTCACTCAACATAAGGTCTTCAAGATTCATCCATGTTATCCCATGTGTTAGCACTGTATTCCTTCTTAAAGCTGAATAATATCCATTACATGTATATACCACATTTTGTTTATCCATTCATCTGTTGATGGGCACCAGGGTTGACTCCAATTTTGGCTATAATGAGCAATGCTGCCATGAACATTGGTGTGCATATATTTTTTGTGTCTTTGCTTTCAATTCTTCAGGGTATATACCCAGCTGGATCATATGGAAGTTTTAAAGTTAATTTTTAATTTTTTGAGGAATGACCAAATAATCTTCCATAGTTCCTGGATCATTCTACAATCCCATCTGCAGTGGATGAGGGTTCCCATTCCTCCATATCCTCTCCAACACTTTCAGTCTGCTGTTTTTTTGATAGCCATTATTTTAATGGGTGTAAGATGGTATCTCACTGTAATTTGATTTGCATTTCCCTAATAGCTAGTGTTGTCTAGAATCCCTTCATGTGTTTTTTAACCATTTGTATTTCTTCCTCAGAGAAGTCGTTTCAGGTCGCTTGCCCATTTTTTAAATGGATTGTTAGTCTTTTTATTTTTGAGGTGAAGGATTTATTTTTATATGCAGTATATTAGGCTCTTATCAGATATATGGTTGCAAAATATTTTCTCCCATTAGTTAAGCTGCCTTTTTACTTTCTTGATAACATTCTTGAGGTGCAGAAGTTTTTAATTTTGAGGCAATCCTATTTATCTATTTTTTCTTTTGCTGCTCATGCTTTGGGTGTGAAGTTCATGAAACCATTTCCTATTACAATGTCCTGTAGATGCTTACCTACATTGTCTTCCAAGGTCTTTATGGTCTTGGCTCTTACATGTAGATCTTTGATCCATCTTGCATTGATTTTTTTTTTTTGTAAAAGTGTGAGATAGTGTTCCTCTCTCATTTTTTTTGGATATGGATATCCAGTCTCCAAGAACCATTTGTTGAAGAGGCCATTCTCTCCCAACTGAGTGGGCTTGGTGGCCTTGTTGAATATCAGATGACTGTAGATGTGAAGATGTATATCAGAACTCTCAATTTGGTTCCATTGGTCAGTATATCTATCCTTGTGCCAATACCATGCTATTTTGACAACTGTAGACTTGTAGTATGTTTTAACGTCAGGTGGTCTGATAACCTCCAGCTTAATTTTTCTTTTTCAGTATGTCTTTGGTGATTAAGTGCCTCTTACCCTTCCAAATAAATTTTGTAGTTTGTTTTTCCAATTCATTAAAAAATACAATGTTGATTTTTATTGAGATTGCTTTTAATCTGCAGATTATTTTGTGTAGGATAGACATATTAATGATGCTTAGTCTTACTATCCACAAACAGGGAATATTCTTCCATTTATTTAAGTCTTCTTTGATTTCCTTTAACATTGTCATGTAGTTTTCTGTATGTAAGTCCTTTATATCTTTATTTAAATGTATTCCTAGGTATTTGATACTTTTAGTTTCTATTGTAAATGTTACTTTTTTCTTGATTTTGTCCTCATATTGCTTGTTATTGGTGCACAGCAATGCTGCAAATTTTTGAGCATTGGTCTTACAATCTGCAAATTTACTGAACTCCTTTACAAGTTCTAGAAGCTTTGTTGTAGATTTCTCAGGGATTTCTATGTATATGATCTTGTCATCTGCAAAAAGTGAATTTTTACTTTCTTCCTTTCCAATTTAGGTGCCTTCTATATCTTTTTCTTGCCTCAGAGCTAGAGCAAGTAATTCTAAGACAATGTTAATAGGAGCTGTGATAGTGGGCATCTTTGTCTTTTTCCTGATCTTAGAGAGAAAACTTTTAGGATTTCATCTTTGAAGATGATGTTGGTTCTGGGTTTTTCATATACACCCATTATCATGTTCAGAAAGTTTCCTTCTATGCCTATCTTTTGCAGTGTTTTTATCAGGAAAGAGTGTTGTATTTTGTCGAATGCTTTTTATGCATCTATAGAGGTGATCATGTGATTTTTTCTTTCAATCTGTTTATGTGGTGTATTACATTGATTGTTTTTCTTATGTTGAATCATCCTTGCATACTTGGGATGAAACCCACTTGGTTATTGTGTATAATTCTTTTGATAAATTGTTGAATGTGATTAGCAAGTATTTTGTTGAGGATTTTAGCATCTAGGTTCATTAGAGAGATTGGTATGTAATTTTCCTTTCTTGTGGCATCTCTGTTTGGCTTTGGTATTAGGGTAATTTTGGCATCATAAAATGAATTAGGCAATGTTCCATCTATTTCTGCTCTTTGGAAGAGCTTAAGCAGGATTGTTGTTAGTTCATTTTGGAATGTTTGGTAGAATTCACCTGTGAAGTCATCTGGTCCTGGGCTCCTTTTAGTTAGGAGGATTTTGATGACCAATTCTATCTCTTTACTTGTAATTGGACTGTTGAGTTAATCAATTCTTCTTTAATCAATATAGGCTGCTTGTGAGGAATTTGTCTATTTCCTCTAAATCATTCTTTTAGGCATATGATTTTTCAAAGTATCCTCTTATGATACTGTTTATTCCTGTGGGGTCAGTAGTGATATCCCCTTCCTCATTTCTTATTTTGTGTATTTGCACCTGCTCTCTCTGTTTCTTTGTTAGTCAGGCCAAGTGTTTGTCAATTTTATTGATCTTCTAGAAGAACCAGCTCTTGGTTTTGTTTATTTTTTCTAGTGCTTTCTTATTTTCTATTTCATTTAGTTCTACTCTAATCTTTGTTATTTTCTTCTTTCTACTTCTTTTGGGGTCAGTTTGTTGTTCTTTTTCCAATTCCTCCAGGTGTGCTGTTAGGTCTTCAATTTCAGCTTTTTCTTCTTTTTTGATACATGCATTTATGGCTATGAATTTCCATCTCAGTACAGCTTGGCTGCATCCCATAGGTTTTGATATGTTGCATTGTCATTTTCATTCATTTCAAGGAAGTTACTGATATCTTTTGAAATTTCCTCCTTGATCCACTGTTTGTCTAAGAGTGTGTTGTTTAATTTCCATATCTTTGTGCCTAATCTGGTTCTCTGGACCTTAGTGATTTCCAATTTTATTCCATTGTGATCAGAGAAATTATTTTGTATAATCTCAATACTTCTGAATTCATTGAGAGTTGTTTTGTGGCCTAGCATGTGGTGTATCTTGGAGTATGATCCATGTGCACACAAGAAGAATGTTTATCCCACTGTATTTTGTAGTTGAAATTTGTATATATCTATTATGTCCAGATCCTCTAATATATTATTTAGAGTCTTTGTTTTTTTATTGATTCTCAGTGAGATGTTCTGTCTAATGGTGATAATGGTGTATTAAAGTCCCCAACTATAATGGTAGAGGCATATGTGTCTCCACTTTGTCTTTCCAGTGTTGGCCTCATGTATTTTGAGGTGCCTTGATTAGGTGCATAAATGTTTATGATTGTTCTTATTTCTTGAAAGATTACCATTTTACTAATATACAGTGTCCATGTTTGTCTCTGACAATAGTTTGTATTTAAAGTCTGTTTTGTCCAAGTATTAGTACAGCTATCCCCACCCTTTTTTTGTTGTTATCATTTGCTTGTAAAATTTTTTTCCAGCCATTCACTTTCAGCCTCCTTGAATCTCTGGGTCTAAGATTGTTTCTTGTAGTCAACATATAGATGAGTCATTTATCCTTATCCATTCTGTCAATCTTTTTGACAAGTGTATATCTTGGAGTAGGCCTGTTAGTATTTATACTGTTTGGGTTACGCTGTTCTTTCTGGACATCCATCTCCCTCAATAGGGTTGGGAAGTTTTCAGCCATTATTTTCTTCAACACTCCTTCTGTTGCCTTTCACTTTTCTTCTCCCTCTGGGATGCTTATAATGCTTGTGTTTGTGTGTTTTGTGTTGTCACTTATATTCCTAAGTCACTGCTGGGTTTTTTCTATCTTTTTATCTATCTGTTCTACTATCTGTTTGATTTCAGATGTACTGCCTTCCACATCACTAATTCTTTCTTCTGCCTGTTCAAACCTGGTGTTATGTGATTCCAGTGGCTTTTTTATTTCTTGGATTGTGCCATTCATCACCATCATATCCATTATATTTTTATGTATGTTTACAATTTCTTCAGTATAGTCTCCCAGTGTCTTCTTAATATCCTTAATTTCTTCCTCCACTTCATTTAGTTGATCCAAGTTATTTGTTTAGACAGCTTTGATTAGTTCTTCAATCTTCTGGATCTCTTCCTGGATACTAGTGTTTTCATTGGACTGCTCCATGTCTTCCTGTTTCTTAGTATGGTTTATAATTTTTTGTTGACTTCTGGTCATCATTTAACTTGAAGGGCTTATTCAGTTGTTTAGTTTCTCCCTCTGCTCTAGAGTTTTTTTTAGCTGCTTGTTTTGTGTCTGTGTTAAGTTTTCCCTTTGTCACTTTGTTCTTGTTCTATTTCCTTGCTGTTTTCTATGTTCCCTTGAAGGAATAAGATTAACACCAGAGAAATTGAAAGAGGTAAGAAAAGAAAAAGGGTAATAGATATAATAATAAAAGTTAGAAGAGTGGCCATATAAGACTCAGTAAAATGAATATTTAACTCATGTAAGCAGTGTAGTGTAATAGGAATAAAAAAGTGGAGTACCTACAATGAAATGGGAAACCAAAGAGAGAAAAATATATAGAATGATTTAAAAGGCCAGAATGATGAGGAGAAAGAGATAGAGAAAATTAAGGACAAAAGGTAAAAGTTAATAAAAAAAAGAAAAAGAAAACAGAATAGACAAAATAGAAATCAAAACCAGTAAAGTTGAGGACTAATTTTAAAAAGGTGGAATGTAAGCACAACAGAAAGAAGATGATGGAAAGATGAAGGAAGCTAAAGAGAGAGTATTTTTAGACAAAATCAGTATACCCAGAAAATGGGAAATCAAGGAAGGAGAAGCACAGCAAAGAAAAAACAAGCTAGCAACACCTAATTTTAAAAAAGGAGGGGGGAGAGGAAGGAGGAAAGAAAAACAAGAAACAAAACAACAACAACAACAAAAAATCCCCAAACAACACACAACCAAGCAGTAAAATAGAGCTAAGAATGAACAGCGATCCTTCTTGGGCCCTTGGGAGGCCTCTCAGGCAGCCTGTGTTCATCCATCTTTTACCCTGCAGTCTTCGTTCTGTAGGTTTTGAGGAGGGTTTTAGTGAGTATACTAAGTTAAATTTTTTTTAAGTAAGCTTTTTTTTTTTTTGAAAAATAAACAACGCAAA
>JAQZBX010099132.1:0-11508 GCA_029593785.1 Cabassous unicinctus
GGAAGCGAACCCGGGGCCTCTCATATGGTAAACGGGTGCTTTATCCATTGCGCCACACCCGCTTCCTGCCGTGAGATTGCTGCATCAGCCCACCGTACTGCTCAGGCCGGTGTGCCCTCACAAGGAGGCCTCGGGAAGCGAACCCGGGCCTCCCATATGGTAAACGGGGGCTCTATCCACTGAGCCACACCCGCTTCCCCTGTATGATGTTATGTATATTTGTTTTGTAAGTTCACAACTACTACTATACACTTATTGTTTGTGTATGTTCATGTATGAGTGATATATTTCAATATATCTTTTTAAAAAGGTAAAAAAAAATAAAATTGTAAGGTAGATGACATTCATCTTTGAGATTCCATTTAGCAACAATTTCCTCATTTTTACCCCTTTTTGTCCCATAAGATGAGAGGGAACATCTTTATTCACCTAATTGTTATGCTGGCTCCTCATCTAACCTTACAAAGCAGTTTCTGACCCATGGAAACTGTAATGAAAAAAAAAAAGTGCATGAATTAATTTTGCTATTTCTAGCTTACAGAAGAAAGGTGAATCTAATGTTAGCTTATGGGCAGTTTGGCAACTTTTATGTGTTTAAAATCAAAAGCAATGGAAAGCTTTAGCTAACAAATGCCAAAATTAGGTGAAGGGATAATATAAATTTAAACGTTTCACGCTTTCAAGTGATATTAAAGAAAGAAAATTTTAAAAATAAGCAAATACAGAGATATAGTCATGTGAGCATTTCTGTTAGTTAAATATAAAATTATTGGTGTTGAATGAACTAGGACATGTGTCTGTCTGAAAAGACTACTATCATGATAATATATTTACACCGTAAGCAGGATGAGATACAGCAATACTGGGAATGGAAGAAGGTTTGTAATGTAATTTTTTAAAAGTAAACTATTCCTAACCACTCACTTCCTCACTCGCTAAAGTTTTTTTTATCACTTTGAGACACATTAAAAACCAAGTTTGGGAAGCGGCTGTGGCTGAATTGGTTGGGCTGCAGTTTACCATATGGGTGAAGGCAAGCCAGCCCACACTGCACGGTGAGCTGGCACAGCAAGATGACGCAATAAAGGGAGACAAGCAGACACAGAAAAACACAAAGCAAATGGACACAGCAAGCACAAGCAGCAAGGGGGGGGATAAATAAATAAAAATAAATAAATCTTTAAAACAAAACAACAAAAAAAAAACACACCAAGTTTGTTCCAAGTCTCCGTGAGTCCAAACTTACTAGCTGTACTGTGTGATGAGTTCTATGTTCATCTTCACTCTGAAGGCGCTGTTGGAATTTTTCATTGTGTTTTGCAATACAAATTTCCTATGAATACATAAAATGTATTTTAATATAAATGAAACTCAAAAGATTCTAAACACAACACACCAAGGTTTATTGGATAAATTAAATTTTAATCTTAACATATACCTAACAGGAAAATACCAAGTAAGCCACCTCTGGTTTCTCATCTGGACTTTTGAAACAGCATAAACCAAATCATCAGAATCTTACAAAAAACTCTTCTATTAAACTCAGTATTAACTTCTCTACATCTCCTGGTTTCTGTTTTTTGTTTTGTTTTGTTTTGGAGTGGGAGGAATGAGGCAGAGTGGGGTGGAAGGGAGCGTCCTTAGATAAGCTCAGAGGTCTTTTTCAGCTCTGAAATCTGTGACCATCTATTTTAAATCTCATTGACTAGTCTAGGCAAAAATAAAGGATCTACAAGCCTTGGCTTAAGTCTGTATTCCTAAACACTCTCTGATGAGTTAAAGACCATGTTAAAGACCAGCCTGGACTGGTTAAACAAAATCATGACAATTGAATCTTCTGGTCAGAGATTTCAGAGCTAAAAGAGACCTTGAAGACTACAAAGTCAGAATTATAAAGAAAATATAAGGTTTAGTCTAAGCACATGACAACAAAATGTACATTAATAAAATAGGAGATATGTGCTGCTTTACAAAATAATTCACTATAATGTGATTGGCAACTTTTTCGTCGCTGCCATGCTGTCTTCATTTATCCTGTGTCTTTTCTAATGTAAATATCCTCCAAGAAAAGTCCTCTAGATAAAATGGTTAACATCAGGTTCCAATACTCTCAAGGCTATGTCAAAATGATCACTGTTCTAATCAGAGATCTAGGACAGAATCCTAACTCTGCCCCACACTGGGGCTGCCTTTCCTTGGGTGGTTTATTTAACTACTAGAAGTCTCCATTACCCTGGATATAAAATAATATATAATATATAATACCTTAAACAGAGACCAGGTGTATTTTGACATTCAATTTTTTTTTCAGATTTTATGATATGCTGCATATAACATATATTATATCTAATATCTCCTGCAGGATCAGGAGCATGAAGTAATACCGATATCTTTACCATGAAATGAATGAATGAAGTTAAGTGGGATAAAGACAATAATCCCATTTCAGTTTAGGAATGTTTTTTTCCCACCAAATGAAGCCTGAAAACGTGTTTCATTTTCTGAGCTTTCTAGATTCAGTCAAGGCATTACCTCCCTTGGCTACTGGCAGAATTAAATAAGATAAAATACATGTGGGTATCAGATAAACAAGGAGTCTGTGGGCCATGTCAGTATGTAGTCAACAAGGCAATTTAGGATGATGCTTTACAGAAAGGCATCTTTTTGTATTGTTTTTTGTTCTTCTTAGTATCTTTCTTTTTTAGGACTTAGTGTTTCTAGTTTCCTTTCTTTCCAGCCTGCTTTTTTCATTCCTCCTCCCCCTCTGCATTCTGTCACTTCACTTGGTAGGCTTCTGGGGTGCCCAGGTCACCAAGGTTATCTTCTTTATCGAGGTCCATTTACATGTATAGCCAGGTATCTGTGCCATCCCCTTGGACTCTGCTCTAGACCTCTGCTGGCCATGTGCTCTAGTTCTTGCTCATAACTCTCTCAAAAATGTGTTCAACACAAGAGCCCCAAAGGTCTCAGAAACTGAATGTCATGGAGTCCCTCATTTCTTGTCTCCATGGACCTCTCTGGAGCACTTGATATTGCAGACCATCCCCCTTTGTGGAATCATCTTTCTTTCTCACTTCTGCAACTTGACCCTTTACTGCTTTTCCCAACTCCAACTACTCTTTCTCTTTGATTTCCTTCTCCTGCCCACACCCTCAAATGTTCCCCCAGGGTTCTTTCCAAAAAGCCTCTCCCCTCACACTATATCAGAATTGTTCAATCTTTCACAACCTGTGTCCCTTACAAGAATGTTTTGATCCCTGAATTATAAAGACAATATGTATGAGGAGATACCTCCACCCCACCCCCGCAAAAAAAAATTAAAAAACCATATATATGTATCTTCCCTGCTTCACCATTTCTCCTTCCTCTCTCCTTTTAACCCTATGTACCCCTGTCATGGCTAAGAACCACCTACTCAATACTAGCTCCTGGAACCGTCTCATCCACTCTTACATTACAAGATCCATATGCCAAATTGTCTCATAATATCTCTATCTGGACGCCCTAGAGATCCCTTAAATGCAAGTCTAAAACTTAGCTGATTGCCTTTAACCCATAAATGCTCTTCCTTCTGGGTTTTCTATCTTGGTTTGTAGCATCACTACCCATCCATTCAAGTGCCCAAGCCAGAAACCTGAGAGCTATTCTTTACTCCTCCTCACTCCTTCACCACAAATCACTAAATCCTACTGACTTTCTACTTTGAGAAAGTATCAGCTCTGACACTTCTCTGATCTATCCCTCCCTTGTCATCTCTACTGTCACTCCCTTAGTTCATTTCATACTCTTAGCATCCTAACCTGGATAATAGCATTTACCTTCCAACCAGAACCTTGAAGTCTCTTCTATCTCCAAAACCTATTCTTTAAGTTACATTATCTTGAAATTACTCATTAACCCCATCAAGCTGGCAAATTTCTATTCAGGCTTTAAAACCCATACCAGGGGAACGGATGTGGCTTAAGCGGTTGAGTGCCTGCTTCCCACATGGGAGGTCCCAGGTTCAGTCCCCGGTGCCTCCCAAAAACAAATAAACAAGCAAACAAATGAAAAAAACAAATTAGGGAAGCCAATGTGGCTCAGTGGCTGAGCACTGGCCTCCCACATACAAAGTCCTGGGCTCATTCCCCCATCCCAGTACCATTAAAAAACAAAACAAAAGAAAACAAAAAAACACCCCATAACTATCACCTCCTCCAAGAAGCCTTTCCTTACTCCTCATCTGCTGTTCACCTACTGTGAACAGGGACTGTGCCTTACTTACCTTTGTAATCATAAGTCTAACAATGTGTATAGCACATTGTTGCATTAAAATGAATCAGTTAAAAATCTGAACTGTACAGTGTTTTCCAAAAATGCTTTCAAAATCTTTCAGGTACAAAAACTCCAACTAGTCTCTAAGGTACTGCATTACATAAATAAAAGGAATATATGAAACAGTGCTTCTAATGTTCCTAAAAAGTCTATTCTAAAATCTTGTTTACATTGCATTCTCCTTAAAAGACAGTGCCAGGATCTGAAGGAATCATCAATGTTTACCTTGTTGGCACAGGCTGGATCAGAAAGCTGACAAACACCAGGCCCAGAGCTGGGACAATAATGGGTTTCAGTTTCCCTTGTGTCACAGAATATAAACAGAGCAGAATTATGTGAAAGCTTAAAATTTAGGAATGCTGCTTTCTGCAGTAAGGAAAAGCCATGGCTCTGGGTGCCAGGTAGCTGTTCTGTGGATGGGCAATGTGACAAAATGTCCTGGGTTCTTGGCTTACTGTAGAAAGATGCCTGCATTTGCTTCTTCATGTGTAAGAGCTAACTATTTCAAGGAGCAAAGGACTTTGATTTTCTGTGGACTGGGGAAAGGGGAAACCCTGGAATCTGGTGAACAGGAAGGTGGGTTCTCAGAGAATATGTCCCACATGACACACTTTTGCCTGGGTATCTGAGCTCAAAGCAAATCGGTACCACAGAGTCATCTGTCTGGACCAGGCCTTAAAGCTGAGCCTGAAACCAGTCTCCAATCCCATGCTTATGGTGGCTAGAAATGACCCCATGATAGTAATAATGTCTGTACTAGAAAGCAAAAATTTTCTGAGACATGGGAAGGAAAATCACATTTCCACAAAACAATTCATTGCAGGTATCAAGAATGAACAAACATTTAAAAATGTGATTAAAGTTTAAAAGAAAAAAAACAAAAACAAAACTACTAAACTAAAAATTGATGAAAGTTCTTTCAAGACTTAGGCCAGAATCAGCACCTAATTGTAGAACATCACTGGCTCCTTAAATTAAACAAGAGCCAGCCATTTAGTAATTAGGAGAGAAATAGTTCAGCAGCTAACACTGTTAAATAGGATTCAGTAGTCATGCCCTTTAACAGAATCCCTTTTAGAGTTGCTAGAGGTAAAGAGCACATCACTCACTATTGGCTGTTCTAATGTGTTTAGGAAAAGTGTCCTGGTTTGGGTCTTTTGTGCATTCCAGAGAATTCTGTTCCTGGGGCAAATCCATTCCTGTGCCTGTGAACTTATCATGAGACCTTTTAGTTAGATTCAGTTAAGGGCTTCTGATTAGATTGTGGGTACTTTAGGACCTTTGATTAGTTTACTTCATTGAGTCTTGCTGGAGTCTTATACATAACTGGAGAACTGAAAGCAGAAACACAGAGAAAGACAGCTGCCGTTTTTACCCTGCACTGTGGACTTCAGGATCACCTACAGCTGCAGAAAGACAGAGAAACCCCCAGAGGCTAGAATCTGTGGAATAGCCCGAAGCCAGGAGAAGGAGAGATGAGGCATGTGCCTGTTCTCCCACAGCTGAGCTTGGGGAGAAAGTGATCCTGGAGGGGAAGGCAGGGACCTCAGCAGAGACCAGCCTCCATTTTGCCTTGCCACGTGGCAGGACTCCAGGATCGTCAGCAGCTGACTTTGGTGAGACAGCATCTCTGCCAATGCTCTGTTTTGGACATTTTTGTGACCTAGAACTGTAAGCTTTTACCCTAATAAATCCCTATGGTAAAAGCCAACTCATTTCTGCTGTTCTGTTTTACTTTCAGCACGTTTAGCAAACTAAAACAGAGGACAATTCTCAGAGAACTATATACATGCTTAACATAAGAGCCTGAGTATTAAGAAGACGTAATTCTTACTTAGCTTTAAAAGATACACAGTGTTAGCGATAAATCTCCCAGACTTTTTAAATATGGATCAAGGATTAAGAGATGAATAAAATATTTAAAATTAAGACTATATACATATTTTTTCAAGTAAGCTTAACCTATCATACCTTTTTGTTTCTGAGGTAAGCTTTCTTAGCTGAAACCCGTCCACGTCTGGCTTCCAGCTGGCGTGCTTTCTGCTGAAGTTTCTGCAGTTCTTCCCTCTGTAAATGCACAGAGGCTGCCATCTCTTCCTTTTCCAGCATGGCCTCCATGCTTTCATAAGTGTCATAATATACCACTTCATCTCTCTTTTCTATTACAGAATAGCAAAATGGGGTAGTGGTTAAGACTATAGGATGTAGAAAGAGAACAGGATTCTAATCCACCTGCTGGCTCTGTAACCTTAAAGTCATTACCTCCTGAGCTTCCTTTTAAAATAGTAATTATGAGGACTTACACCTCAGTATGAACATGTAAAAAGTGCTTAGCAGTGTATGACACACAGTAAGTGCCCACCTACCACTCCCCAAATATACAGAACTTTTTAAAATCCAGATTCTGGTTGAAGCAAAGTTAAGTATTTCACAAAAGCAACTAAAAATAACATAGTTGCATTGCCAAATCTATTGAACAATTATGTTTGACTTCAAGAACTCTCTGTAAAAGGTTTCTTTTGTGTTAACACTTTTTTTCTTTTTAACCTTTAACAGAAGAAACAGAGCTGACACCCATTTATATTTTGCTTATATATATTCAATCTTTTGCAAATTTATGTGGCTAAAGGCACACCATACCTGATACAAGTCTTTTGATGCTTTCCAGTTGTGCTGTCAATAGTAATTCTTCACACTTCAAGATTTCAAACTGCACCTCATACAACTGAAGTTGTAGATCATAATAATCAGCTTCTAACTGATCCAATCGGGCTATGGCTTCTGTACCGCCATGCAAACTCTGCATCTGAATGGAAAAATAAAATTCTAGTTGGTGGGGATGATGAAAAAAAATCAAGTTATGATTAGAAATAAATACTATTGGGACAGGATAAATTGATGAAGCAACTGTTCAAAGAAAAACTTATAGGCAAAAGAAATCAAAACCTTAAAGGAATAAAAAAATAAACAGTTGTCAATATGGTTTTGGAAATAACTTAGCAAATATGGCAAAAATAAGGTTTTAAAAGCTTATTTTTATTACAGCTTATTCATATTTAGGGTAATACTTTCTTATTGTCCTGATATACAAATGCTTTCACTTCCAAAAGTGATGTTACATTATAGGGTATATTAAAAAGTCTGATGATACTCAGATAATTACAGCAGAGTGGCAAGTTTGGTCAATTTCACACATTTGGGGCTTCCCCCTCCCTTTTCCCCATGGTTACGGTCTGGCTGGCTAGTCTCTAGGGTCTGCTGACTGGACAGTGGATGTGTGAGTGGAAGAAGAATTGCTTTTGATGGAAAGTATTCCATCTACAAAGAATGATCACTATTATTATCTTTAAATAAAATGCAGCCAGGGTCCTAGATTGAACCTAAGTCAGGATTCAGAAATTTTTGGGCATGTCTCGTGAAGTGGTGGGTGGTCTTACATGAGGTTTGGTTGGTTGGTTGGTTTCTGGCCCTGAAGAGAGAGGGAAAGTGTTTCTGCCATTCCTATTTTGCTCAATGTTTCTGAGAAAGGGAGCTGCAAGAAGAAGTTGAAAGAATGGCTTTCAGGAGTCTGTGAGATATGAAGTAGAAGCTCAGTTTTATGGTGTGAGAGGGAGGTTATGATCTTCATTTCTTCTAATAACACAGAGCCATTGCTTTGGCAGTTTAAAGGCTCACACTTAGAAGCTCCAAGAGACCTTAGAAGCTCCAGAAATGTTTATGAGCTCATGGAAGGCATCACTGGGACTCCCAGAATATCAGGGAGTGGTCCTGGGACATAAGAGAATCAAAAGACAGTCAATTCTCTTATCACTACTAAGTGATCCCACCTGTAATGTGTTTGCACATAAAGAGAGTACACTTTAAACAAGATCATAGCCTTTCTTTTACATTCTAGATATGTACACAGTCGTATCCAATGACTATATTTTCCTCCAAATACATAATTTCAAAATCTTTTAACAAGAATTTTGAACTGAAAAGCAACCATTAGGCTCTGATCTAAATGTGCAAAGGTATACATTTAAAAATAACCAGGTGAATTAAATACAGTACTTAATATTTAATATTAATAAATTTCTAAATTATCTAAGTTTCAGTGAGCCTGCTGCATTAGGAAATATTTTATGAGTGACATACAATAAATATAGAATACACCAAAAGTGAGTTAAATTATAGTGGCTAGATTAGGAGAAAGCTGACAAAATGAAATCCTGCTCTTTTTGTCTGAAGGCATAAAATAAGAATCTAGGATTATTTTTGCCCTGAGACTCAGAGTCCCACCTTAAATTAAAAACATCCTTTTTCATATTGTCCTGGGGCTCTTGCCCAGCTCTGGAGACCACATCCCTAGGACACATTTTCTTCTGTGACCTGTACTCACACTTTCTGAAGGGCACAACATATAAACAGGTAAAACACCTGATGTTAAAACTTTATTCTCTAAGCAAGGAATTATCATCAGTTAACTTAGAACTTTAGTATAAGTCAGTTCAAAAACCTTCACCTGAAATTAATTTCAGTGACACTGTTTAGGTCCTTGCTGTTAGTTTCATTTCACTCTTGGAGTTTTTCCCAGCTGGAAGTGATCTGCCACATTCATGATGCTGTGCTAAGTCTTCCCCCAGCACTCTCTAAGTTTGTCTTTCTTTTCAATCCTTTACTGTCTCCCTTGACTGAGGAAGGAAGAGCCCCTGTTGATACACCTTTACACTGTCAGCTGCCTCATCTGGAAGTAGAAACATACTCTGATCGCTATGTACCGTAAAACACTTGAGGGCATAATGATACCAGGATACAGCCAATTTCAAATAAACTGCAGAAAGAAGGGGATATTCTCTTACAAGCAGTGACCTCATCCCCAATTTTCTCGTTCGGTGAGCTCTATCCAGAGTAAGAGAACCCAGAAGTGGCTTTGCCTGGGCTGGGTTCTAAAGGACAAAACCTCATCAGAAGCAGATGGGCAGACAAGGAAGGGATCTGTTAAATCCAAACCCCTGAGGAGAACAATGGGGCAATGCTGGGGCCTCGGGGAAAAGCTGAAAAGTTGAAGGACCAAAGTAAAGAGAACTTTTATGATATGAGTTAAGGAGAAAAGCACAAGAAATGAATGAGTCAGGGAAATCTGGGAGGGCAAAATGATGCTCTAAAGTTTATTAAACTTCAACATGGAAGTGAAATCATCAGTGAGAAGCATGATGAAGTATAGAGAAGGCCAACCTGTTTCAAATCTCCCTGTAACAGATGAAATTTTTCAGACAGATTTTTCCTGGTACCTAACTCAGCTGACAGTCCCAGAACTAAGGGAATGGGAATCCAGAGTGGAAGAAAAACTAATTCTAGAAAATGGAGCAGTGCAGGGAAGGTAGATGCTGCAATGGTGGTGTCTTTGTTATACCTGAGGGAAGGCAGTGCTTCCCTGGGCAAGAAATAAACACAGAAAGGAGGTTAGTTGTTCAAAAAAGTAGAGAGGTGCCGATAAAAACATGGCTACCTTGAAATTTTACTGAGCCCAATTTTACCCTTCTAAACAAATATACTTTAGTTATCAGTATACGAAGACCCCAATCTGACTTCTCAATGAGACCCAGGTAGCAAAGTTGGAAGTGACCCAATTCTCCTGATTCCTATAAGAGTGCTCATTCTACTAGACAAGTCTAGGAGCTCCATTCTCTACATATGGAAAAGGAAACAGAAAAATGTTTTTCAGTAAATCTAGCAGGGAAATGAAGTAGCAATTCACTTCCACACGTCCATATTTTCATATTAAGCACCATACACTGCAGACTCCACAGATAATCATTCCTTCTATATGTAATGATGACAAAATAGTTTTCACCTATGTGGATTGAGACTGCAGTATGTCATGCAACTGTGCTAGGAAAGAAGGGCTGTGCAAAAACAGCTCTCAGAGTATTTGTAGGTTGATTCAGTCATTCAACAAGTCTCACTAAGCACTAACCATTGCTTGAATTACTGAGAATATGGCAGTAAACAAGAAACAAAGTGAATGTTCAAAAAAGCAGCCATAAAAACCATGGAAACTTAATGGAACTAACATTAAGGACAAATGCAATCAAGATTAGCCTTTTTATGTGGAGATTTAGTATAAGACAAACCTGGGTATAGTAAGGTTTCACAAATAACAGCTGTGCAAATAAGGATAAACGTAAACAGATTTTACTTTTATTACAGATAAAAGTAAACAGAATTATCTGGAATTCCAAAGTTCAGAAATCTTGGAAAACTGAAAATCTTCCATAATTTCTTTGGTGTCAATCTATGGAAATGAATAGAAAAGGTAAAAGCCCAACATAATGTCTGTAAGTAGCAGTACTGTTATTTGGGTATGAAAGGGGTTTAAAGGGAAAGTCTAAGGTCATGTATATTACTAAAAGGAAAGATTAAAAATGTAACATGGTGTTAATAGCATAGTAAAACCACATGTGAAATATGAATATGGGTAAAATTGCATATATAGACTGTTTTTCTTTTGAAATTGAACAAACATATGTTAACACTACAAAATGTTAATATCAGACAAAAAAAATTATGCTACTCAAAGAAACCAGACACAAAGTACTACATATTGTATGATTCTATTTATATAAAATGTAAATATAAATCAATTTATAAAGATGAAGTTAGATTAGTGGTTATATAGGCCTGGAGACGGAACTGCTAAGGGGTGTGGAGTTTTTCTTTTTGGAGTAATGAAATTGTTCTAAAAATTTTTTTTGTGGTGATGAATGCACATTATGATTATACTAAAAGCTACCTTTGAATAGATCATATGGTATATGAATATATTTTAATAAAACTGCTTAATAAATTTTTAAAAACTCCTAATCACAAGCTCATTTGGATGCAAAATATACTCTGAGTTTATGTGAAACTATTTATACTTTCTATATATATTCCACTTAATGTAAATGCCTATTTTTAAAAATGAAATATTAATACTTGTCTAGAGGTTAAAATCCCCCTTTTACCTTTCTAAAATCTGAAAAATTTGAAACTCTGAAACACAACTGGACTCAGGGGTTTCAGATAATAGTTTAATGGTCTGTAGCATGAAAAGATTATTTTTTTGAGAATTAAGTGAAATAATAGAAAGCACAAAGAACAAGGCCTGAAACATTTACAGCTTTTCTATTTACCTTATTTTTTTATCTTGGTAACTACCATCACACCGTA
>JAQZBX010099133.1:0-11527 GCA_029593785.1 Cabassous unicinctus
AGAAATGTCTATTCAAGTCTTTTGCCTATTTTTTAATTGGGTCGTTTGTCTTTTTATTGTTGAGTTGTAACATCTCTTTATATATCCTGGATAGTAAACCCTTATCAGATATGTGATTTCCAAATATTTTTTCCATTGAGTTGGCTGCCTTTTCACCCTTCTGACAAAGTCCTGCGAGGTGCAAAAGTGTTTAATTTTGAGGAGGTCCCATTTATCTATTTTGTCTTTTGTACAACTGATTTTTGACCCATTCACCTCAAGGGCTCATCCGAGAAAGCTGATCTGAAGTAGAAGAAAGATTCACCCTACTTACTTATTCATATAATCCTATATACCCTGCTTCATTGGTATCGAAATACATATATTATGACAGTACTGAAAATAAGTAAGCAGGGGAAACTGGGGCTAAAGTAGAAATGTAAACTAAAGCTTGGGGTACAGTTGATGCACAAAATGCATGTCATAAGATCCAGATATATGCTGAATGTGAGCTTCAGAGTTGGCTTTGAGCTTTCTGGCACTCAAAGCAAAGAAGGGGAAACAGTAACAAGATTCTGTTTCATATATGAAAACAAATATGAAAAACTAGTTATTACAGAGAAACAGTGTTTTGTTTTGTTTTTTTTGTTTTTCTTGGCATCAAGACCTGCCTTCCACGGATCTTCACAAAGAGAACTTGATGTAAAGTAGGGGGCTGTGTATTTGACAATATCCCTATAATAAATAAAATGATCTGATTTATAGCACTGCCTTATGCGGTACCCCACTATAGACAGGTGGCACAAAACCAGAGCCTAGTATAGTAAAAACAGTTCTATAAGTGACCATAAAATAGATTAAATTCTATTTTGCGGTTTGCTACCAGGATGCAGTGGGGAAGTAACACAGAATGGTTGTTTGAAATCCCCACTGCATGGGCAGTTATGTATGTATGCAAAATAATTGTCCTTGATGTTACATCAGCCAGAGTATCTGGTAGATTCCAGCTGACTGAGGGCCTATTTCTAGAGGCAAATGATTAAAAATAGGGTTCAGTTTGGAAATCTGAAATTCAGTTGTTTGTGAAATAAAGCTAACGTCGGTATCAAAAGCAAATAATGGCATTTTATTGTCATCATTGGTAACACAGTGGTTCTCAAAGTCTGGTTTTTGGAGAACCCCTGATGCACTTTTGGAGGACCCATGAGGTCAAAAAGATTTTCATAATAATAATAAGACATGATTTGTCTTCTTCACTCACTTTATTTCTGGACTTTCCCAGAGGATACATGATGTGTGGTATCCCAACAGAATGAATGCAGAAGCAGATAAGAGAATCTAATTGTCTTCTGTTAAGCCAGATATTAAAAGAGATTTGCAAAAATGTAATGCAGTGCCACTCTTCTCATTAAGATTTGTCTTGGAAAACAGTTATTTTTTCATAAAATACACTACTTAACGTTAACATGTGTTAAGTTTATGATTGTTATTTTCAAATGGATTAATAAATATTTTTCAGATGCCTCAGTTTTCATTCCTTATATGACATATTGATAGATAGAATCTATGTGAATAAAAGCTCTTTGGAGTCATCAAGAATTTTAAGTATGTAAAGAAGTCCTGAGACTAAACAGTTTGAGAACCTCATGTTGAAAGCACGTGTACCTTATATATTCTGCTGGTACCGTGTACTAATTATTGATTGAGCCACACCCGCTTCCCCTACCGTGTACTAATTATGATACACAAAGCAGTCGTGGTGCCTAAGATCTAAGAAGTGATACTGTATATCACGGACTGCACACAGACCTACATAAATACACGTAATTGTTCACAATAGGTTGGCATCTCCACTTTCTTTATTAGTGTTTTCATCCAGCAAATATTGATTTTGCACTGGAATTACCATGGTGAATGAAGAGATAAGGTCTCTGCCCTCATGGAGCTTATATTCTAATAAGAGGCATTGAGACGGGGGCAGACATAGCTCATTGGTTGAGCACCTGGTTCCCATGTACGAGGTTCCAGGTTCAATCCCTGGTACCTCCTAAAGAGAAAATAATAAAAATTAATAAATAAGTAATTAAAAAGAAAGCAATTTGAAATAGTAATTTACATCCCCTATTAGTCACCATATACTGTTAATAGAGTTAAATGCAAAATATTAATTTTTAAAAAGTGCATTGAGAAATCAGAAATGTTAGGCATTTGCAGTATATACAAGATCAATACATATAGCTGGGGTTCTCAAATCTGGCATCGGTGGAAAGCAAATGTCAGCGTGAATGGGTACCCTTTCACTCTGTGCCCACATGCACGATTTAATTTGTATAGCAATCCTGTGACGTATATAATACTGGGTGAAGAAATTGAAACTCAGGGAGGTTAAATAATTTGTCTAAGTTGACGGCTAATAAGAGGTAGAACCAGGATTTGTGCATTTTGGTAGCATCTTTGCTTTAGGTAGCCTTTGTATTTTAAGGAAACAGTAGACTTTCCCTTTAAGCATCCCCAGATCCATTTTAGAGCAGGAACAGGCCATGCTGTACTCGTCTACTGGCAATGTATTTTTTTTAATAATTAATTTTTTTTATTTTTAAAGAAGCTTTAGATTACATAAATGTTACATAAAAAATATAAGGGACTCCCATATGCCCCACTCCCCCCCACCCCACTTTCTCACATTAACAACATCTTTTATTAGTGTGTACATTTGTTACAATTGATGAGCCCATATTGAAGCATTGCTACTAACCTTGGACTACAGTTTACATTATAGTTTACACTCTGTCCCAAACAATTTTGTAAGTTATGACAAAATATACAATGACCTGTATCTGTCACTGCAATGTCATGCAGGCCAAATCCAATGTCCTGAAAATTCCACTATGTTACACCTATTCTTCCCTCTCCCATCCCTCAGAACCTCTGGTGGCCACTGCCTTTACATCAATGATAAGAGTTCTTCCATTGCTAGAATAATAATAAGTCTATGGTAGAATAATAACAAGTCTACTTTAGTCCATTGTTCATTCCCAATCTTGAGGATTTTGGGATGGTGATGCCCACTCTGCTTCTAATTGAGAAGATCCCATGGGGCAGATGGATGGAACTATCTTGCTTGCAGTTGCAGACACTCCCTGCTTCTTGGGATGGGTGTTGTCCTTCATTGTCTCCTTGTTGGTTGTCCTGGAGGCAATGTATTTTTTGGACCATGTTCTCTCACAGAGGCAGACAACAATGGTGAAGAAACCTTCAGCCCAGCTTGGGAAGAGCAGCCAGCTGAAGCTAACCAGTGTTATCTACAAAGGAGTTGCCAAGACGAAAGGCACAGAAGAGCACAGTTGGGGACAGTGAAGGATCTTGGCTAATCAGGAGAATACATCCCCAGGGGTGCTCCCATAAAATAACCCACAGCAAGATCTGATGCTTTGGCCCATCTTTCCACCACAGCCAGTTAAGCTTTCAGATTGCTTCATCAGGGTAGGCGATTGTTACCTGTCTCCAAGAGGTGGCCTTTCTGGGCCTGTAGCTGGCTTTAATTTGGACCCTGGCAGGCGTGGCGAGTCCAATCCAGGTGTGCCTTTTGCCTTCAAAGCCAGCAAGTTCCAGCTGCTTGGGTTTTCAGTGGCCTCAGTTGGCATTTCTGGTCCCGTAGGAGCCTCTTCTGAGCTGTCTGGTATACCACCTCCCCCCTACCTTTCTACCCACCCACAGAACTTTCTTCATCAACGGCCAGAAAGACATTGTGACCTGCAGGCTTCCCTCAGCGTGGTGACTTCTTAATGTATATATATATATATTTTTTAAGATTTATTTATTTATTTATTTATCCCCCCCTTGCTGCTTGTGCTTGCTGTGTCCATTCGCTGTGTGTCTTCTCCGTGTCTGCTTATCTTCCCCTCGCTGTGAGGTCCCGCTGCATCAGCCCCTCGCGCCGCGTGGGCTGGCCTGCCCTCACAAGGAGGCCCCGGGAAGCGAACCCAGGGCCTCCCATATGGTAAACGGGGGCTCTATCGACTGAGCCACTCCCGCTTCCCCTTCTTAATGTATTGAACCCACTGGAAAACAGTCTAAAATCCGGGCACCTGCTCCTGCAAGATTCTGGAACCTGGAAAGAGGTCTCTTCTAAGTGAAGAGCACACCCACATTCACCCCCACAAATAATAATCTCCATTTCAGGATGGAATAAGGGCCTCTGCTCGCCAGATTTGGAATCACATACCGACTCGTATCATTCTACCATCGGAAGCATGCATTAGAAGTGTAACATAATTATTATACTTTTAATGTATTATTACACTTATAATGTCAAGAAGCCAAAGAGCTAGCTGGTTATGGTAGATTATGCAGAAGGAACAACCATTTATCAAGAATCTGTGATGAAAAAAGCTCAGCTTTACCAGTTTTCTCTGGATGGTTTCTCCTGGTGAAAAAGTACTTCATATACTTTGCCTGCCAGCACACCTTCTCACTGTAAATGCAGTTTCATCTTCTCATGTTCCTTTCTCTTCCCATGGCCTCTCTTCATAGCATGTATATAGCTACAGCCACCTCGGCTGCAAAATTCTTACCTAACTTATCAGCCTCTCCTTAACCTTTGTCCTGTTGGCTTGGCGAAGAGTTGGCCCATTAGTGCAGCAGGCAGAGAAACAATACTTCCGTGTTCCAAAACAGTTTTGTTTTCCCCCCTCTCATCCCACAATTCTCCTTACCACTTAAAACTCATTTGATGCCAGCTTCATCACAGAACCTGTTTTTCCCCACCTTTCTCCAAGCTGATGCCTCATTCACATTTGGGAAAAGGAGGAAAAGCAGTTACAGTTAGGCATTTAGCAGTTACTTGGGGTTTCAGCCAGCAAGGAGTAGTTATGAATTTAATCCCCTTTCTGCCATCTCAGAAAATCTGCCGTCAACTTCTCCCTTCAAGCCTAGGATTTTGGCAGTGCTTGGACATCCCTTGGTGTGATTTCTGGACTTTGGCAAAGAGAACTGTTGTTAGCTCAATGTCTATAATAGTGGTGTAAAGAGCAGGGACTTTGGACTGCAACAGGACTTACCCTGGGACCATGGTTAATTTGCTTAACCTCTTGCAAAGGTTAAGATCATGTGTCAACTTGTCTAGCTTATGATGTCCAGTTGTTTGGTCAGGTAAGCACTGGCCTGATGGTTACTGTGAGGGTATTTCATGGATTTAAATCATCAGTCAGTGGATTGCATCTGTGGTTGATCACGTCTACGATCAACGAAGGAGATTGCCTTCAGCAATGAGAGAAAGTCTCAAGCAACCAGTTGAAGGCCTTAAAAGGAGAATTGATGATTTCAGCAGTCAGAAGGAATAATTCCCATCTCCGCTCCAGACAACCAGCTTCTCCTGGGGAACTCATCAAAATCATCATCAGAGTTCTCAACTTGAGGCCTGCCCTATGGAATTTGGACTTGCCAATCCCCACAGCCATGTGAACCAATTTCTATAATAAACATCTCATAATATTTGAAATATATATATACATATCCTTATATAGCTCTCCTTTCAGATCTATTTCTCGAGAACCCAAACTAATACACCTCTGTAATCCTCTGTCCCATAAAATGGGGATCATCCTGTCTGCCTCGAAGGGTAGTTGGAGAACTAAATGAGATAATGCAGGCAAACCAGTTGGCTCAAAATTGAGCTAGGGCTCAATAAATGCCAACTTTTGTTTTTATCCAACCTCTTGATCCCAATCTGTTCACAATGCAGTTTTTCATGGCTCCAAAAACTCATTACAATCAGCATTAACAAAGCCAGAGGAGACCCTCTCCATGGCAGTATCCTTAGCTGCTTGGAAAAATGGGGGGGTGGGGGACAGAACAGAGGGGTTCAAACAACTCAAGAGGTCTTGAGGATTCCTGGAGGGACAGACTGGAGGCAGATGGAAAGTACTTAGACGGATGCAAGCCGGGGTGGGGGCTGACTGGGTGTGTTTGCCACCCTAGTTTGCTGGTCTTTAAGGAGTATTTCCTTTTCCCCTGACTTACTTTACTTCTGAACTGGCTGCCAACAAAGACTGGAACTGGAGCGTTTGGAGGGGCTACTGAATCTAATAATGCTGGTGGCTTCCGATGACAGGGCAGACACTGGGGAAGCCAGCACGCAGCAGCGGGGCCTTGTCAAGCCACTTTCTGACAGCTGCCTGCCCCACGCGAATGCTTTCCGATTTCAAATAGCGAAAGGACTGCTCAGCTCTGGGAGTCAGGAATCCTGAATTCAAGTCCCAGCTTTACCACCTGGAGTGGCCTTGGACCTTGGGCAAGTCACTTCAAGCTCTCTGAAGCCCGGTTTCCTCGTCTGTAAAATGAGCGCTGGACTCACTAGACCCTGAGATCCTTCCGGTTTTTACGTTTATGGATCTGACGACATCTCTCCAGGACTTCTCCTTAGAGGTGACATCACTCCATGACTGGCATCCGAGGAGTCCCTGATTACCAGCACCTCTCAAACCTTGATCCACTTTTGAAAAACTGTGAAGGAGGCTCTGGGCCCTGGTTAGCCACAGCGGAGGCCCAGGTCACGCTGACAGCTCACTACATTTCCCAGCATGCTTTGCAGCCCAGGCTCACCCCGTCACCCCAGCTCAGCCCAGCTTTTCTCAGCTGCCACCTTGAACGTGATTCTCTTCTACTGCACGGTTAGCATTTGAAAACTCATCATCAATGAGTCTTTCATTTTCGGTGTGCTCTTCCTGAATGAGCCTTAACTTCCATTTTTGTAGCATCGCTCTCTGATCTCAAAAGTGCCACATCAAACAGAATGTTCACGTAAAAAGAAAAAAAAAGTGTTTTTTTTTTCAACATCTCTTTCCCTATTAATCAAAAGTACTCCGTTTTAAACTACACGCTTTACACAGAACTCATTTAGAAGCCTAGAGCTGTTCATTAGAAAGTGAAAGTAGTTGATAATCCTTTTTATTTATGAAAAAAAAAACTGGCAAGTCATTTAAATCTTTTTTCCCTCTGGTAACTTAGGAAAAATAAGCAAAGGCACCTTAATTTTGTCACTTTTTATTTTTCCCTCCTTTTGCCCATACAGGCTTTTTTGCTTCATGCTCCTGCTAAACTCTTTAGGTAGGAGAAATAATTAGCTTCTTCCTTGAGAGGAGGTAGTAACAGGCTGTGCCTGAGCTATTCTCCTGCAAATCCCTGTGGGTACTGAATAATAAAGTCTGTCTAGCTTCCAGTCTGCAACTCTTCTGGCTTTCCTTTGTACGAGTCAGTTGCTCTTTTTCTGCCCAGCTCTCGCGCTGAAAAATCCAGTAGGTGGCCAGAGAGTCTTTAGAAGACAAAAAGGCAGCTCCCGAGAGTGATTTGACCAGGTTTTAAAAAAGAAAAGTGTGCTTGTATCTTTGTCCAGCAAACAATGCTGGAGGATGTGAATAGTGCTTTAGGACCCCCGACTTAGGGACAGGTGACTTATTTAGACAAGTTACAGACTGACATTTTGGCTCTTGCTAAATTAAGTCCTCAAAATAATTCCCAACGGTGGCACTCAGACGCCTAAAGCAAGTACTCAGACCAGAGCTCTCAGCCGGGTCTCATGTCAGCCTCCAGTTTATAGTAGAGCAAGTGTCATCCTTTGTCATGACACAGGAGAGTCCCTCAAGTTCTCTCTGGAACATAAGGGAACACTGTTGGCACCCTGTGAGCCAACCCCAGGAGCTCCATGGGCGGAGAACTTTGCCCTTTGTAAATTACTTTTGTAAAAAAAATTCTGAATTGAGGAGATGGTGATAAGGAAATTGCTGTGCATTGTTTTATGATGCCAGCATTCAGTTTCCTATGGTGTCTCATGTTCTTTGAGTCGTGAGAAGCCCATGAAACAAGTATAACCCTGATCGCTGATGGTTACTAGAACTGGCTCCAGCTCAGCGTACATCCCACCTACCCCACCACAGGCGCATGCTGCCTCACTGGAATGCAAGGAGTGGCAGTCTGCATCTTTGAATAAAATATTCGCTGAACATGCCTGAGATTTTCAACATTCATAAGACAATGGTCTTTCTAATGTTGGTGCATTATGGGCCTCCTAGTGTGTTTATGTGTGATGGAATAAGGAAAGAGAAGAGGGGTCCCTAATTTTGATTGTTGCCTGGAGTCCAGAGATCTAAGGACCTGCTGGGGTTTGCTCTAGCTAAGCTATTAGACTCTTTGGGGTAACTGCAGAGGCATGTGGTCAGGATCTGTTCTTAGCTCCATCCTGGAGAACTGAGGATGTAGCAACTTGGGGTTAGGATCCCTCAAGAAAGAGCCCTTTCTGGAGCACATGGCCAGGTGCAGAGGCACTTAATTTTGACAGGTCGGCTAAGGGTTGCGTTTTCATAGTAAGGCTAATTTACCAATGACACATTTTTTAGTTTTACAAATGATTTTCTAGTCCTCCCACTGCAGGAGAGATTTTTAATATTTGAACCGCTTTAAAAAAAAAAAATTCACTGCCACAAAAACATTCTTTAGCCAAGGTAAATGGGAAAATGCAAGACTTATTTATCACATTTTTATGTTTTAAGTGGAATGATTGCTTTTTACATGATTTGGAAAGTTGCGGCTCCAATCCCAGATTTCTGGTCTTATAAATTTCATTGGAGTTCTGTAATACAAGGAGATAACATATACTGTTCAATATGGAATAAGACTAAATTAGTAAGATATTAAAATAATGTAATTATATACAATCTGGAAAATAGAAAAATATATAACCCATTCCTATCACTCTGAAATTATTTCTTGATCATTTTGGTAAATTTCTATCCAGTCCTTTTCTATGATTTTTAAAAATGTAACCATAATATAGATTTTATATGTATACATATGTAAAGCCAACCTTATGTTTTAATATTATAACACAAACATTTTTCTTTCACAATATGCATCTAATTTTCTTGTGTTATATTAATGCAATTATGGACATATTAATAAATAATAGCCTTTCTACATATGGAATTGTCTCCCTAGGTGCTTAGAAGTCAAATTACTGGGTCAACGTTTAGGAAAATTATCAAGGCTCTTGATGCATATTGCTGAACTGCTTTCCAAAAGGGTCATGCTAGTTGGAAATGCCATTAGCAACTTTGCCTTTTGCCAGTTGTATGACCTTTGACTAAACTACAATACAATGTTTGACATACAGTAGGACTCAATAAATGATAGCTATTATATTAGATTTCTTTTTAATATAATTTTTCCCATTAATTCCTTCAGCTTTACTTGTTACCAATAATAAAAGCTATAACTAATGATTATGTTAACTTTTATTTTCCAATACTTAAAATCTTATATCTGTTTCATGTCTTATTGCATTGGCCATAAAAACTTGCAGAGTAATAGTAAATAATGATGTTATGTGGTTTTTTGTTTTTTTGCAAAGGGTTTTTTTTCTTATTTTAAAAGGAATGCCTCTAGCTTTTCACTATTAAGTATAATGTTGGCTGTAGTTTGAAATGGATACTCTTAATATGTTAGAAAAGGATATTTCAGTTCTTACTTTTAAGTGTTTTAAAATTAGAAATTAATTATCTTGGAAGATTTATACAAGTTGAATAACTTTATTTACATGTTACAGTATTAATGTTATCAAAGAAGAAAAATAGAAATTAAATTAAGGATCAATCCTATCTTGAATAAACAGGTTATTATTTTCACTAAAAGTACTGGTCTCTGTTTGGGGTCTTTAAATCCTCTTATGGATTTGAATACTGAAAGGCAATTAACTTAATTTGCTTGAGGGCAGCAGGGTGGGGATGGGGGTTGCGGTATTCCTTTCAGTGGCCTGACCACCAGTTTCTTGATATTATAAAAATAGGTTCATTATATGTTACAACAATAAAAACTTTTTTAAAAAGTCTGTACATTCCTTTTACATCTGGTTTAGGTCCCACGGGCATGTTTTAATCTTTGATTCTTACTTTGAATTCCTATGTCTACCAAAACTTAGAACATTTAAGTTTTAAGTAGAATCCATATATTTTTAAAGTTATTTGTTTATTTATACCCCCCCCCGCCCCAATGGCTTCCTTGGGTATCTGCTCGTTGTCTGCTCGCTGTGTCTCCTCATCTTCTTTTAGGAGGCACCAGGAACCAAACCCAGGACCTCCCATGTGGGAGGTGAGTGACCAACCGCTTAAGCCACAACCGCTTCCTGCTCCTTGTGGCGTCTGCTCATTGTGATGTCTGCTCATCTTCTTTAGGAGGCACTGGGAACCGAACCCCGGGCGTCCCATGTGGGAAGTGGGCACCCAACTGCTTGAGCCACATCCACTCCCGAGTAGACTCCATATTTAAATTCTTATAATCTTAAACAAGGTATTCTGGTTCAAATTGATTGACATATTAATTACAACTGTTTTCCTGATATAAAAGTAACATATATTCATTTAGAGAATTTGGAAAGTGTGGACAAGTACAAAAAAAAAAAAAAAGAAAATTAAAAACAGCACCTACATTGTGGACGAAGGCTGTGGTTAATAGTACAAATATAAGAATGTTCTTTCATGACCTATAACAAATGTATGTCACTATTACAAGGTGTTAATAATAGGGTGGTACATGGGGAAAAATACACCTAATGCAAACTATGGACTATAGTCAACAGTAATGTTTTAATATTCTTCATCTGTTGTAACAAAGTAATCAAACCAATTCTAAGTGTCAATAACAGGGAGTTATAAGGGGTAGGGGTTTTTTCTTTTTGGAGTAATGAAAATGTTCTAAAATTGATTGTGATGATGAATGCACAACTCTGTGATTATGCTGAGAACCACTGATTTTATAATTTGGATGAACTATATGGAGTGTGAATATATTTCAATAAAACTGCTTAAAAACAGCACCTACAGTGTGACATTCTTTTTAATTTACTGTATTTTGAATATCTCCCCATTTTAAATAGCCTTACACCTCATGATTGCTAATGGCAGCATGGTATTCCACCGCGTGGATACATAGCCATTTATGTAGCAAACCCATTTTGGTAGATATTTGTTTGGTTCCAGTTTTTCATGGTGAATAATCTAGTTATAGCCATGTTTATACAAATATCCTTGTACATACCTCCTTAGGTTAGTTCCTAGAATTCTTTTCCTTAGAAGTGGAATGGCTGGCTGAAAGAGGGGTACTCAATTTTAAGGATACAATCTTTAAAATTCCAAATTTCTCTTCAGGGTAATTGAAAACAGTTTCCTTCCCATGAGAGTGTATAAGTATATCCATTTTCCTCAGCTTTGTCAAAACTAGATGTTAACATTTTAGAGTATTTTTCTGCAGATTTGATAGGTGAAACATTCTCTGGCATGCTTTAATTTACATTTATTTTATTTCTTCCGAGGTTGAACAGTGAAAAATGTGTTTATTGGCTATTTATATGTTTTCTTTTGTGAATTGGATGCTCATGTCCTTTGTCCATTTTGCAGCTGAGGTGTTCTTTTTCATACTGATTTATGAGAGTCAGCAGAGCAGACTAATTAAGGGTAAAAGCATAAAACGCAGGAAGATCTGGATTCAAATCTCTCTTCTG
>JAQZBX010099134.1:0-11510 GCA_029593785.1 Cabassous unicinctus
ATATATATATTTGTACCAGAGAAGAGAAAGAGAGGAGTGCAGTAGGAAGGCATGAGGCTGGTAACTTCATCAGGTGAAGGGCCAGAGGGCACTCCCTAATGATTACGGTGGCAGAAGAGGCATTTTAGGAATAGGGATGCTTAACACTCAAATTGAAATTGTTTGCACTGTTTGCACTGCTACAGTGCAAACCCCTTCTCCTCTCCCTGCACCCCCTGAATCTCCCATCTTCTACATTCACAAGGACTTTATGCGGATAGACTTTTGTGGAAACTGAGAAAGATGGTAGGTCTAGACCAAGGTTTCCGAACCTCAGCACTATTGCCATTTTGGGCTGAATAATCCTTTGTTGTGGTGGGGCTGTCCTGTGCATCGTTTAGCAGCATCCCTGGCCTCCACCCACTAGATGGCAGTAGCAGTTCCCTCCTCCACTCAGCTGTGGCAACCAAAAGTCCCCTATGGCACAAAATGACCCTGGTTGAGAACCACTGGACTAGGCCTACAGGATCCGGGACAGGGAACATGTGTGGAAGCAGGAAATCTTGGAGGGAAAGGTGACTTGAGAATGTACACTCCTTGGGAATTAACTGGATCTTGAGGACGTTTTGGACTTGCATGGGCAGAAGATCTTACCTAGAGTTCAAGAGGCGTGGGGAGCCCTCCTGCCATCTAGGTTATACCCAATGAGGCTCAAATATTTCTACCAATTTTCTTTAAATTTTAGCAAACAAAAGGGGAGAAGAGAGACAGTAAATCTTTAATTTTCTTCTGATTAAGAGTAACGCATGGGAAGCGGATGTGGATCAAGCAATTGGGCTCCCATCTACCATATAGGAGGTCCCGGGTTCGATTCCCAGGGCCTCCTGGTGAAGGCAAGCTGGCCAACACAGCGAGCTGGCCCTTGCAGGAATGCTGGCCCATGCAGGAATGCTGGCCCACACAGAGAGCTGGCACAGCAAGATGACACAACAAAAAGAGAGACGGAGGACAGACAATAAGCGATGCAGCAGACCAGAGAGCTGAGGTGGTGCAAGAGATTAAGCACCTCTCTCCCACCCTGGAAAGTCCCAGGATTGGTTCCCAGTGCTGCCTAAAGAGAAGACAAGCAGACACAGAAGAACACGCAGCAAAGGGACACAGAGAGCATACAGCGAGCGTAAAACAATGGGGGAGGGGGAATAAATAAATAAAAAGAATAATGCAAAAGTACTATTTTTTTTCACACACACATACACAAAAGTGCTCCATAACAGGGTAAGGAACACATAATTCCCTGATATATGCTCATTCATACGCAAACAGACTTGGAAAAGTTTCAAGTAGACTGCCTCTCCAGAGAATGCCTTTGTTACAAAACAAAAGTTCAACTGAAACATCAGATCATAAAAATTATATGTTGGAGGAATCTATAAGACTATAGAAAATTCAGGGAACTACAGACTATGTGATGACAAAAGCCATAAAGCTAACTTCCTCCCTCCATCCTTCATAAAGTTTCTCTTGGAAATGATCACTGGACTCTGATCTAAGGCAGGAAGAAAATGGGAGAGACCCTGAACCTAGAAGCCTCACCTAATATAGAGAAACAAAGATGAGCCACCAACATATGCAAAGGCCATGTCTGGGAGTTTTCCTATGGAGAGCAGCTACGAAAGAGAGGTCAATAGGACTTTCTTAAATTAAAAAAAAAAAATTGTTTTAAATTTTATTTAGCAAAAATATATATGGTATTTAATACATACCAAATAATTTTCTAAGTTCCTTTCAAATAATCATTTCTTTATTCTTCATATAAACTCTATAAAATAGGTATTATTATTATCCCCACATTACAGATGAGGAAACTGAGGCCCAATATCAAACAGGTAGTAAGTAAGTAAATGGCAAAGACAGGATTTAAATCTGGGTGAATTGCACACAGAGAAAATAAACAGGACCTAAAGTTCAAAAAGAAGAGACTACCCTGAAAACTAGGGAATGTCTCTCTCTCTGAAATATATTTATTACAGGACAGAAATGTTTAGAAAATTTCTGATGCACATTTTCAATGATATTCAAAATGGCATCACATATATGCTGAAATGTAGTTAGTGCATTGAAAGAACTAAATTTTCTAATTTATTTAATTACCGTTCATTTAAATTTAAATACCCACATGTGGCTGGTGGCTAGTGTTTTGGCCAATATGCTATAGGTACCTAAGAGATATTATTTACAAAATGAAAAAGCCATGGTTTAAAAAAAAGTAGCAATGAACATGTTAAACAGAAAAAAATATTATTATTGCCATGGTTTTAAAATATCATGAAATGTCAAAAAATCATTCTTGAAATCTAATACACATAATAAAAACACTAATGATTCTCTGGGTCTAAAAATCTCAGATTACATCAACAATTTCACATTATACACTGGAGGAAGGAGCCAAAAAGTACCATTTCATTCTTAATGTTGTTAATCAGAGGGACATACGTTCAATTTTTTGAAGCCATAAGAGGAAAACCACCAGTGGAATAAAAACAGGATAACTTCTAAATCACTCAAAGAAAAAAAAATTCTAAGAAAACACTCAGAGGATAATAGCAGGTAGAAAACAGTACTTGGAAAATCAGTATATAAAATGTACACAATGTGTTCCAACTTTCAAAGTATATACATATAGTAAAGTCTGAAAGAAATACAAGGAATTTAACAGTAGTTGACTATGGGTGATTGTATACTATTGTGTTTTTCTAAACTTTCTACCATGTGCATTATTGCTTCCATAATCATAAAAAATTTAACATAAAAGATAAAAGTATGGTCATGTCTCATCTTTCAGAATTCAACTGACCAGTAACCTCATCTGGACAACCCAGGATAAGAAATTAAGCAAAGTAGACTCTGAGCAGCCAAAATACACGTCACAAAGCCCATGCACCAAGCCTGGGAACTTTGTTCATCAAGAGAGCACTTTATACCTTCTTTCCGCATATCTTAATTCCAACAAGATTGGTTATCTGATGTTCCAGGCACAGAGGGATGCAGACACTGGCAGCAGTGCAAAGTGACAGACCTCAGTCTAACAGCAGGGAACATGATAAACATAAAATAAAATTTAAAAAACTTAAACACTCCAAGAACAGTCCAGGGGAAATTATGGCAAAAACAGCCCTAAACAACTCAATGTATGTCCAAAAAGTATGCTAATAGCAACTCTAAGTTTAAAAAAAAAAAAGTGTTCAAAGGAGGTCCATTTGAATACAGACTGGTCTATTGAAGTTTCTAAATGCATTTTAGAAAAAAAAAGATCACAAATGTTTAAATTTAAAAATTAGAGTACTTCAAAAGAATATCCTCAGCTATCCAAACCAATTCATGCCTACAAGTTTCACATAGTTGTTTCTTTACTATATTGAAAAGAATTTTATGGTTGGCTGCGTCGACCAACACAAATCTGAAGAAGAATCTGGAAGGAAATGATTCATGACTGCTTCTTTCCACGGAAGTTTAAAAATAAGTAACCATGGGCATATCAGAATCAGCATTACCGCAGCGATTGCTACTAAATGCAGCCAAGTTGTAGATGCTATTTTGGCTTTAATCCGTATTCCATGTAGCTGGTTGGGGCCTATCAGCTATCAGGATAAATTCAGCAGGCCCCATTCCATGACAGTGGAAAAACTGTGAACAGAACAAATGTTTATTCCACCTCCTTCATATTTGCCTCTTTCATTGTTTCTGACTTTAAAAACGGGACTAGAAAGCCAAGGAAGAAACTGATTATGTTTCTATCTGTGAAACAAAGATTATGCAAATTGCCAGCACTTCATTCTACTTGTTTTCAACCCAGTTATCGCAAAACAAAAAACAAAAAGATAACTTCTACATCTGAAGTAGAACACTTATTTGACAACAGACCCGAATACTTCCTTCTCTTTCAATAAGGCAGAGAAGACCCCTTCAATTTACTTATCTATAAGGTACTTATTTGCTGATATGGGACTAGTTACTATTTCTAAATGAGAGCTGACCGAGTCTATCTGAGGAAGCTGTTTCCTGAGCTATTCTAGAAGCCTCTTCTGCTTTGGCATTTGCCAAAATTCCAATGAAGTGTTTTTTTGTTTTTTTTTTAATTCCTCACTGTCCGTACATCCCCAGGGCTAACAAGAGAAAAACATAATCACGACTGCAGTCAGGTGGCCCTTTAGCATTCTGACCACTCTGAGCTTCTATTTTACTTTTGTTGGTTTGTTTTTCTTTTAAGTAACTTTACTTTGTTGTTTTTGCCTGGTTATAAAAGTAATATAAAGCATCTTTAAAAAAAAAATTTTTTTTTAAATACATAGTTATTGTCACAATTCAAACAATGGGAAGACATGTGAAATAAAAAGTAATAATCTCTCCCTCACCCACCCTTTAACTTCCCTCCTAAGGAACCAAAAGTTAACAGATCGGTATATATTCTTCCTTCTCCCAAGGCTTCCACAAACAAAATATATGGGATTTTGGTTTTGTTTCTGTTTTCAAACAAAAATAGGATGATATATATATACTATTATGCACCTTGCCTTTTAGTTTTAATATGCCATGAAAAGAAAAAAAATGTCTTGGACAGTTTCCAAGTTAACATATATAGATACATCACATTCTTTTTCACAGCTGCAAACTATTCCATAATATGGATGTCCCATGATTGATTCAACCATCCCCTGCTCCTTTCCCAACTCATGGATGTTTAAGATAGAATCTTGTACTTCATATACTCTAATTTTAGTTACACAGATTGCTAGAAGTGGGATTTTTGAGTCAAACAAAGCATTTTCAAATGTTTAAAATTTTATCCTTAAACTAAATTAATTTTAAATCTTCCAAATTTCTGTTCCTTTCTTCATTATGCAAAATGTTGGCATAAACCTTTCACAATGTTTTGTATATTTTATTTTTAAAAGCACACATTATGTAAAAAACACATCTCTGTCATTTATTCCCATGTAGTTATAAATAAATAAATGCCCGTATTATAGCGGTAATGGCCAGTGTTAAATCAGTATGCACTTATGCCTTGGTTTCTGAACTCAGTAAGTCATCGTGGAAACTCCACCCCAAGGCCATGTGGCAGCTCAGAAGTTGCAGCTCTTATATCCTGTAACTCTCTCCCAATGAGTGACTATGTAGAGATCAGGACCTATATATTTTCTAACTGTCAAGAGTTAACCTTAAAGAGGGGAGAGGGAGAGAGTAAACTGTAACAGACAATAAATTGATGGCCATTTTGGGTTTCTAATATCCACAGATTGTTTTCAACACAGTGAATAATTCTGAACACCAGAGACTGTGTTCCGTAAAAAATAAAACCTATAACCAATAAGTTGCTATTTTTACATGAGCCTTTCCAAAAATTCTTCAAACATTTTTCAATAGCCTCATTGATTGAATCCCACTTTACATTTCTTTCTACTTCAGATTCAGACTCTAATTGCAAACTTAAAAAAAAATGACTTAAAGAAATACATTAACCAATGAAGCGCCTTAAAATTTAGCTTCAGACTCCTTAAAAATTCCAAAGACCTGAGTACCAACAGAGATTGTTGAGACGCAGCAAGTTTGATACAGAAGTATGTGACATGCAATTAATCTCCATTCATACCCTGTTCTACTTGTCAGCAAACAAAGGTTCTGCTTTAGAAGGAGATCTGAAGACTTCAATTAAAAACAGTCAGCTAACAAGAAAATAATCTAAGTTAAAGGAAGCTGGCAGGTGCAGAAATGAGTTGTTTACCAAAGTGTCAGTTTTGAACAGTAAAGGACTGCACATCAAAAATGTTGAAGGAGTGAATTTCATTGCTAGACTCTGAAAATAAAAAGAAAATTTCTACCAAGCCTACACACAAAACTCAAGTAGAGCTTAACAAGCTTGCAACATAGGTTTCCTATCAGATAAGAGATACCAATAGAAAGAATCTCTTTATATCTTAAAATGCAAGGGCAGAATTAAACTTTTTGCCACAGTTTCTTCTTCCCTAGAAACCAAAAGATATTTTGGGCCTCTTGTCAAATCTAATATTGAACCAACAGGCTATCCAAGAGCAGAGGGAAAGGCTGGATTGCTGCTTTGTTCACCCTGCAATAAGTTTTTTACTCCTAAAGTTTAGATTCATTCAAATCATAATTAAAATGGATTTTGGAAATCTAAAAATAAAAAATTAAATAAATAAATAAATAAATAAAACCACCTAGTTGGCAGCTTCACATAAAAGCAATCCAGGATGGAAACATTGCTACAAACAGAGACCAAAAGGACTTGCCAAATATTTGATTAGGAGGCATTTATATCAAGATAACAAGGTAATGGAGATATAAACCTAATTAAATTGAGAGAAACTGAAAAATACACTGCTTGCCAAAAGTCTGACCTGCCCAAAGCAGGCCATCTGTTAAATATGTGTCAGATATGTCACTTAGATGCCAAAAGGCTTAATTCTGAATAGTTTCCTCCTGGGATCCTTAAGTTGTGCAGATTCCAGGCCGCTGTCCTTCCTAGAAGGTCAGTTACAGGAAAGCAAGTAAAAATTACTTTTCACCATGACGAGTGTGAATTGAGCTGATGATATTGTACATTGGTGAAGTCTCTTTTGAGTGTTAGAAGTATGTGCTGAGTGTTGGTGAGCATGGCCATGACTTTTTAAAGGATTGTTAGACACTAGAGAAGGAAGAAATGCAACAGTGAATATTAGCTAGCCCCGGGTTTGATAATGAGACCCCCTAGAAGTCTGTAGGCTGGCAGAGGAAGCCTGTGGTTTCAGCGCTGCCCAAAACTCACACTAAGCCTTGGCTATCAGAGGATCCCCCATGAGCTCCTCACAGCCCCCCTGTGAGCCTCGGGGGACTCTAAGCAAGATGAGGGTCCTCTGTGAGAGGTGATGAAGTATTGGGAGGGAGGGGTGAGGAGGTGGAAAGCCTGCAGATCTAGTAGGGTGGAGACCTGAGGCGGAACACACAGGTGGAAGACCAGGCAAGGTGGCACGGGGGACTAAGAATCTGGCCTGGAGCTTAAAAGCCTGGGTGGTTAAGTGGTGTGTGTGTGTGTGTGTGTGTATGAGGAATTCTGAGGTGAGAGGATGAAAGCCTGGGTTGGAGGAGTCCAGGTCTCTAAGAGCCTTGAGTGCTCTAGAAGGAGGTAAATGATGGAGCTGCTGACCAGAGAGCCCATCCTTGGAAGTCCCCGGTGTCTCCCTTCCTGCCTTCAGCTCAGCGCTTGAGGGCTTCCCGAGGGGGTCTGGGCAGGGGCGGGCGACTGGGCCAGGGCGTTACCTTCCAGGAGCCAACGGATCTCCTCGGGGAGGGTGGCGGCGGCCTGCATTTGGCGGGAGCTGTAGGGAGGCCCGAGTGAGGCGGGACAGGGGGCGTGAAGGCCGGGTGCAAAGGCGCGGGCTGGCAGGCTCCAGCGCGCGGTGCAGCACCTGCACCTCTGGCGCCGCGGCCTCAGCAGCGGCAGCAGCCTGGCCCAGCCGCAGGGCGGGGCGCCCGGCCCCGGCGCGCTCAGGAAGTGGCGCGCGCGGAGGCCGAGGCGAGGGGCGCGGTGCGGAGGTGGGCGGTGGGGGGTGCCCTGAGGCCCCCAGGTGGAGGGAAATGCGGAGGTGGTGCAGGGCTGGGAGCACCGCGCCTTGCAAGGCCAAAGGTTGGCTCTCCAGGCCCCCGCCAAAACAAAAGGCTTCACTCAAAGGGACCAGGTCTCTATGAGGCTTTCAATCTTAGGCACTGGGTGGTTGGTTTCAAGGTGAGAGGTTTAAAAGCAACCGTGGTGCCCGAAATGGGGTGTGAAGGAGGCAGAATCTGAGGAGGAATTTAGTCGGAGCCAAGCGCAGCACCTCTCAATCACCTATCCCGTCCACAAAGTCCCTGCCCGGAAAACCCGGGCAGAAGGTTCGCTCTCTCAGACAAACCTCCGATGCTTAAAGGAAATGATCATATGTCCCAATAAATACTACAAAGCCACCAACATTTGGGAGAATCGGAACTTGCGCGGCAGCACTGGACACGGGGAGTCATGGTGTTCTTCTTCCCTAAGGCTTAAAAGATGGGGGGGAGGGGTGGCTTGGAGGAAAGCTGAGGGAGAAACGTACAGAGCCCTTTCTTTCCAAGGGCTGACACAGGGAGGAGAGTGACAGAGAACAGGACAAGATTACAGAGGAGAGTGTTCACTCATTCAAAGTATGATTGGCATCACTATCCTGATTATGTTGTCATACTGTAGTATTGCAAGATGTTACCATAGGGTGAACCTGGTAAAGGTACACAGGATCTGTCTCTATATTTTCTTACAACTGCATGTGAATCTTCAATTATCTCAAAATAAAGAGTTTACTTAAAAAAAAAAGAAAAAAGGTACAATAGGCCAAGCGCCAAGAGAAAAGTATAAGGTGCCATGGGAGATAAAAGGAGAGACGAGCATAAGAAAATGAGGGAAATGTGGGTGTATGTGTGTTTATGGTGTTTATGGTGCATGTGGCATTTGAGGTGGGATCTGAAGGGTCCAGGAGGGCTTTCCAGATGGAAGGACCAGAGTAAACAAAGATGAGAAAGCCCTCCTTTCAACTAGGTGCTAGTGGCCAGTTGTGGGGGAACTGTAGTTGTCCAGATAAATTAAAGCTCTATTGTGAAGGACGTTGAATGTCAGAATGGGGATTTTGGACTCAACTGAGTAGGTGCTGGGGAGCCATTGATAATTTTTGAGCTTGGGAGTGACCTAACCAGAACCCCCCTGTAGAGCATGTGACCTCACACATGTCACTTACCTCTACTGCTTTCCTTCTTTGTTAATGGGGTTTCTATTCTCAGACACCACCCACAGAGTATGTGGGAACAGGAGCAGTAAGAGAGAGGACGATGGGAAGATGGGTGAAGTGGTTTTACGGTAGCCTCAGGGGAAATAATGATGGACTGACCCAGGGAAGTGTTGATGGGGACAGCAAGGAGAAACCATCCATAAGGACACATGGTAGCAGTGCGTGCCCCCCTGGCCTAGTTTCCCCTGGCTGAGATACAGTCTGGAGATTGAGGGCTTGATCCTTTAAGGGGTGCAATGGCATTGAGCCATCTTTCCATGTCTATCTCCTGAGATTTTAAAAGAAAGAGTGTTTGGTTTCAAGGTAATATGACTCACTCACAACAACTTGCAGAAAATTGGAGGGCTTGGGGACAATCTGGGGACTCTGGTTCCTTCTTGCCCTGGGAAAGTGTAGCAATGGGCAGATAGGCCTCCCCAGGCTTCTGAGCAGTACCAAGTACCCCCTGAGGCTGTTTCAGCCAAACTGCTGCTCCTTTTATGGAATTGTAGTTGCTCTTGGACCATTTTTGAGTACTTAAGCAAGAGGAGGCATGTGGAAACTCTGAACTATCATCACAATTTTTCTGTAAATCTACAACTGTTCTAAATTATAAAGTTTACTTAAAAAAAAAGAAAACAGCAAGGGAAACAAAGTCCCTCCTATATGTAAGCCCAACATTCTGCCTTGCTTTTCCTCCCAGCGATGGAAGAAAATTTGATAAACCCCCTTCTTCAAGGATATTGTGTCACATGCTAATATAGGCTACTAGCTACTGAGTTATTCAATAAGGAGCAATAAACCCAGGTAATTGCACATCCTTGCAGGCCTCACTCCCTGTCATAGCTTACTATACCAAGAGTGAAACAGCAGGAACTCGCAACAAAGGTATTCTACATCCATTCTTCCCCGCACAACTCTCTGGGTTTTAGAGAGACACAAGTAGAGGGCGATGCAGGTTGGGTAGTATGTGGTGGGTGACTGGCAGATTCCAATACCGTATTGTCATGTTGCATCAAGATTCCTTATTGCAGACAGAAACCTGCCTCCACACATGAGCGCAGCCCCTCCTTAATCATCTGAGGGCCCTGGTTCAGCAGTCAGCCTCACTCCTAATGACATTCTGTTAAATGGACAAATTCCTTTGAAGCCTTGTCCTTCTTTGAAATCCAATTTTACAGGAAGCCAAATCTGATTGGGGGTAGCCATGGAAACCACACCGAGGACTCTTAGAGGAGGTGGAGAGAAGCAAGGCAAAACGTGATCGTCAAGAGACCTTTACTGCTCTGTCGGAAATATCAAAGAGATCTGGAGGGGTTGGCAGCAGATGCGTCCCTGCCTGGGCCCTGTTCTGTGTGGCTGGGTACCATGTGGCTGTCATGGAAGTAAGCAGCCAGCTGTCTCTGCACACAAGCAGGAGGATGGAGCGGAATACACAAGTCCCAGGTCTGTCTGCCTCCCTCTTCTTCCCTTCCCCCTAGCCCCAATTCCAGCAAGATCTTACCAGCCCCTTCTTAGCTGCCTGCTCCTTAAAGGCAAACAACAAAAGAATGGCAAGGTTAAAATACAAGGCCCTCACTGATAAGAGGTTCTTTGGAGCAAAGGCCATGAAATTAATCTAAAATTCCTTGTAATTAGATAAGATAAGGGTATCTAAAGAGATGCAGAGCAGCCAGGAATGGAGTCCGGCAGCAGGACATGCAGACAATATACCACCTTATCAACCAGGGCCTCACACACTGTCAGCAGACAGAAAATACAGAAAACACAGTCCATGCTGCCCTCTGAGCTGCTGGGGGATGCCGTCTACATGTTCTCATGCCAGGTGGGCACTCACTAAATATGCATCCATGGGGTGTCCGGAGGGAGCAATCAGGAAGAAACAAAAGCATCTGGCACCCAGAATGGCACAGGGTGGGAACAACTGCTAAAAAAGCAGGAGCCGGCTGGCACTGCTCCGCCCTAGGTGAGTGGATCTGGAGAGGAGACTGTGGAGGGCACGCTCTCAGGCTTTATTCCGAGCTCGTTATTGATCCCTGGATGCTGGGTCATGACACGCAGCGGAGCTGACGTCTGCCCTGTGGAGGTGCAGCGGCTGCATCTCAGCCTCTGGGTCCCAACCCCATCAACCGGGTTTATTGACTCTTTTATTGACAATACTGGGACTTAATGAGGACAAGAGCTGCACACTTCATTAAGGGCTATAGAAGGAGAGATGATGCATCCTGTCCTGTAGATGCCAAGACCAGGCTCACCACTTGCTTTGCAGAGCTCCAGAAACTCAGCCTTGTGCCACCTCTGAGGCCCAGGAAATGAGCATAAGATGCTTTTTTGGGCCCATCATTTCAGTGGCCTTAAAATGCAGTGTTTCTACAGCTTCCAGAGGTCTTGCTCTTACTAATCAGCTAAACCTTCAACATAGGAAAGTCCTTTTACATACACACACACAGATGCACTTCTTTTTTTTTTTTTTAAGATTTCTTTATTTACTTTTATCCATTTTTACCCCCCCCTCCCCGCCCCATTTTTACTGTTTTTGTGTCCATTCGCTGGGCAATTCTCTGTGTCTGTTTCCTGCCCTCTCTTATCCTTCTCCTCTTGTCTTCACCGGGATTCAATCCTGGGGACCTCTGATGTGGGAGACAGGCATCCTACCGCCTGTGCCACCTTAGTTCCTGGTTTTTCGGTGCATCTCGTCTTGGC
>JAQZBX010099135.1:0-11505 GCA_029593785.1 Cabassous unicinctus
ACTTCATTCCTTCTTACGGCTGAGTAATATTCCATCATATGTATATGCCACATTTTGTTTACCCATTCATACATTGATGGAGACTTGCGTTGCTTCCAACTTTTGACAATAGTGAATAATGCCGTTATGAACATTGGTGTGCGTATATCTGTTCATGTCCCTGCTTTCAGTTCTGTGCGTATAAATAGTAGTGGGATTGCTGGATCATATGGCAAAGCGTCTTCCACATGGACATATAGCCATGTGGCTGCCCTGTTCTACATTCCTACCAGCAGTGGATGAGTGTTCCCATTCCTCCACATCCTCTCCATCAATTGTAATTTTCTGTTTTTTTTTTTTAAATAGCAGCCAGTCTAATTGGTGTAAGATGATATCTCATTGTAGTTTTGATTTGCATTTCCTTAATAGCTGGTGATGTTGAGCATTTAGTTTTAGCTGTTACATTTAGTTTTTGATCCATTTTGTTAATTTTTATATATGGTATGAGGTAAGAACTCTAGGTTTCCCAGCACCATTTGTTGAAGAGACTATTCTTTCCTCCTTGAGTGGATTGGTATCTGTGTTAGTCAGCCAAAGGGGTACTGATGCAAAGTACCAGAAATCTCTTGGCCTTTATAAAGGGTATTTATTTGGGGTAAAAGCTTACAGTTACAAGACCCTAAAGAGTACAACTCAAGATTACTTCCTCACCCAAAGTCAATTGCCACGTTGAAGCAAGATGGCGGTCAATATATGTGAGGGTTCAGCCTTCCTCTTTCCTCTTAAGGCTCCATGGGCCCAGCTTCTGATCTCAGCTGTAGGCTGGCATAGGGCTCAATTGCTCTGTTCTCTTCAGCTGCACACTATCAGGCAAATGGCTCATCTCTCTCGAGGGCCCCAGCACCAAGTACTCTCCTCTTCCGTGTCTATGGAGCTCTCTCTATTCCTCTGCGCATCTTCTCTGTATATCTACTTCTGTGTTCTTAATTGAGCATCCGTTTATATAGCCCACCAAGGGGGCGGGGACTCAACCCTGCCCACTCTAATGACGTGGTTGAATCAAAGCCCTAATCTTGATTTAATCAAGTAAATATAAAGCCTTTGAATTTAAATCAAAGAGTATCATGCCCAGGGGATCACACCGGTTTACGAACATAATCAATATCTCCTTTTGGAATTCATAAATAATAAAATAATATGCACTTTGCACCGCACAATTTTATAGGTTTTGATAAAATGTATAATGGCCTGTATCTGTCATTGCAATGTACTGCAGGACAATTCCAATATCCCCAAAGTATCCCATGTTATGCCTATTCTTCCTTTTCCCTCCTCTCAGAACCTCTGGTGTCCACTGCCTTTATGTCAATGATATAAGTTCTTCCATTGCTAGAATAATTGTAAGTCTACTTAAGTCCATAGTTGCATTCCCCCCTTATGTTTGTCCATTCCTCAATCTTGAGGATTTTGGGATGGTGATGCCCACTGTGTTTCTGATTGAGAAAGCACTTAGATCCCATGGGGCAGATGGATGGAACTGTCTTGCTTGCAGCTGTAGATATTCTCAGTTTTTTGGGATGTGTTGTCCATCAACATACTTTTGTTAGTTGTCGTGGGTGAGTCCTATGAACTGGAGAGTAGGTGTTGCAACTCTGCTGTGATTCAGGGCTCAACTAGCATATGAACAGACTGAAGATTTAAGTCTCTGGGACATATATTTAATGAGAATACTGCTAATTATAGGTCAAATAAAAGGAGCAGAAGAGTCATGTGTAGGGAAATTAAAAATGAGTCTAACTCTGTTACACTGGTGAGCAAATATTCCAGAGTAAGGAATGACAATGGCAGTGTGTTAAATCCCTGAGATTGTGTGCCCTGCCTGTAGTGTCTAGATGTCTCTAGAGCCCTTAGGAGCTGTTTTAGTCAGCCAAAAGGGGTGCTGATGCAAAGTAACAGAAATCTGTTGGCTTTTGTAAAGGGAATGTATTTGGGGTAGAAGCTTATAGTCACAAGGCCCTAAAGAGTCCAACTCAAGGTACTATAAGAGGTACTTCCTCACCCAAAGTCTGTTGCCACATGTTGATGCAAGATGGTGGGTGATGTCTGCTGGGGTCAGCCTTCCTTCTTCCTTCTAAGGCTCCATGGTCCCAGCTTCATCTGATCTCAGCTGTAGGCTGGCATAAGGTTTGTCTCTCTTCCTCTGGTGCTTGTTTCTTTCTGGGCTCAGCTGCTCTAGTATCTTCACAAGGTCATCTGTAAACTATTGGGCTCCTCTCTCTTCCCCGGGCTGTAGGATCCTCTGTGTGTCTTCTCTGTGCATCGACTTCCATATTCTTGATTGAGCAACCGTTTATACAGCCCAAGTTGTTGGCTGTTAACCTGCATGCCCTAATGATGTGGTAAAATCAAAGCCCTAATCTTGATTTAATGAAATAAAAGTGAAACCTCTGAATATAATACAGTCAGAGAGGTATCACACCTACAGGAATAGACCAGTTTACAAACATAATATCTCATCTTTGGGAATTCATAAATAATATCAAACTGCCACAGGAGCCCTGCTGTTTGAGGCACTGTTTACTGTGGCATTCAATGAGATCCTGCTGAGATGTGCATAAGTGTAACCTCTGGAATGACCTCCTGACTCACTCTGAAATCTCTTAGCCATAAAAACTCATTTGTGGGTAAGTGGATGTGGCTCAAGTGATTGAGCTCCCGCCTACCACACGGGAAGTCCCTGGTTTGATTCCCAGTGCCTCCTAAAGAAGATAGCGAACTGGCACGACAGGCAGGCACGGCAAGCTGACACAACAAGATGATGCAACAAGAGACACAAGATGAAACAAAAACAAAACAAAACATGAGAGTCACAACAAAGCAGGGAGCAGAGGTTCCCAGTGCCTCCTAAAGAAGATAGCGAGCTGGCATGATGGGCAGGCGCGGTGAGCTGATGCAACAAGATGACGCAGCAAGAGATATGGGGAGGAAAAACATAATGAGAGACACAACAAAAGCAGGGAGTGGAGGTAGCTCAAGCGATTAGGTGCCTCTCTCCCACATTGGAGGTCCCGGGTTTAGCTCCTGGTGCCTCCTAAATGAAACAAGGAAGACAAACAGACACAACAAGTGCAAAACATCGAGGGGGTAGGGAGAAATAAATAAATAAAATAAATCTGTGGTTTTTTAAAAATAAGTTTTGAAATCGGAAAGTGTGAGTCTTCTAGACTTTGAATTTAAAGTGAATCTCTTGTAAACAGCATATAGTTGGGTCATGTTTTAAAAAAATTTTAAATTATTTATTTATTTCTCCTCACCCCCTTGTTTTTCACTTGCTGAGTCTGTTCGTCTTCCTTATTTATTTAGGAGGCACCGGGAGCCGAACCCAGGACCTCTGATGTGGGAGGGAGGTGCCTAATCACTTGAGCCACCTCTGCTCCCTGCTTTGTTGTGTCTCTTATTCTGTTTTTCCTCCCCACATCTCTTGTTGTGTCATCTTGTTGCATCATCTTGTTGCGTCAGCTCACCATGCCTGCCCGTTGCGCCAGCTTGCTGTCTTCTTTAGGAGGCACCAGGAACTTCTGCTCCCTGCTTTGTTGTGTCTCTCATTTTTTTTCTTCTTGTATCTCTTTTTGTGTCAGCTTGCCGCACCTGCCCATCACACCAGCAGGTGTCTTCTTTAGGAGGTACCAGGATCCAAACCAGCGAACTTCCATGTGGTAGGCGGGAGCCCAGTCACCTGAGCCACATCTGCTTCCCTGGGTCATGCTTTTTTATCCATCTGCCAATCTTTGCCTTTGACTTGAGAGTTTGACCCATTTACATTTAAAGTCCTTACTGATAATGCAGGACTTTTTTCTTCCCTTTTGCTATTTGATCTTTGTAAGTCTTACACCTTGTCGTCACTCAATTTTTCCACTACTGCTTATTTTTGTATCTAGCTGCTCTATTGTAGTGAACCATTTAGAATTCTTTCTCATTTCCTTCTATGTTAAATTTTCCTATATTTTCTTTGTATTTATCTTGGAGCTTATATTTAACATCCTAAATTATGACAATCTCATTTGGTTTGATGTTAACTGAACTTCAATATTAAATACAAATTATATTCTTGGACCTCTTTTCCCCCACCTTTATGTAGTTTTCGTCAAAAATTACATATTTATACATTATGAGTCCCAAATCCTTGCTTTAGCTTTACTTTTTATGGATTTGAATTTTAGATCCTGTGAGAAATAAAAAGTGAAATTACAAATAAAAATACAATAGTACGGAATTTTTATTTACCATGTTCTTACCGTCACTGAAAATCTTTATTTCTTTATGTGGTTTCAATCTGTTGTCTAGTGTTCTTTCCTTCCATCTGAAAAACTCCCTTACCATTTTCTGCAGGGCTGAATTTAGTGGTGATAAACTTCTTCAGCTTTTTAAAAATCTGGGAATGTCTTAATCTCTTCCTCATATTTAAAGACAGTTTGCCAGATTTAGAATTCTTGGTTGGCAGTTTTTTCCTTTTAGCACTTTAAATATGGCATCCCAATGCCTTCTTATCCTCATGGTTTCTGATGAGAAATTGTCACTTAATCATTGGGCCTCCCTTGTACATGACAGATTGCTTTTCTCTTGCAGCTTTCAGAACTCTCTTCTTGTCATTGACATTCGACAGCTTGACTACAAGGTGTCTGGGCATGGTTCTCTTTGAGTTATCCTGTTTGTGGTTTGTTTTACTATTTAAATGTATATATTCATACCTTTCATTAAATTTTGGAAGTTTTCTGCCATTATTTCTTTGATCATTCCTTCTGCCCCTTTCTCTCTTTCTTCTCCTGGGACTCCTATAATGCATACAGTGGTACACTTGGTGGTGTTGCACAGGTCTCTTAAGCTCTGTTCACTTTTTAAAATTCTTTCTTCTTTCTGATCTTCAGCCTGAATCATTCCACTTGTCTTATCTTCAAATTTGCTGATTCTTTCTTCTGCCAACTCCAATCTACTGTTGTTCCCCTCTGTGGAATTTTAAAAATTTCTGTTACTATGGTGTCCAGCTCTGTTTGGTTCCTTTTCATGATTTCTATCTCTTTATCTATATTCTCTTTATGTTCATTTATCATTTTCCTGATTTCCTTTAGACCTTTGTCCATGTTTTCCTTTAGCTCTTTGGTCATATTTGAGAGATTTGTTTTTTTGTGTACTTTCCTTACTCTTCCTTCCACATGGTCATTTTTGCTTTTGTCTGAGTAGTCGGATCTAGTGCTTCTTTTGCTTCCCTTCTATTTGTTTCTTTTAGAAAGCCGGTAAACCAAGCTTATATGAGTTATATGTGCTCCCCAGGTCATGTGCCCTGTGGAAAATAAGGTTACCAAAAATGGTTACGGAACAAAACAAGAGAATAGAAGCAACCTAATAACAAGATATTTGTTGATGTCTCAATCCCTACCTGCGTAATTGTGGAAACCTCATCCTCATTCAAATCCCTTCTTTTGAATTAAAAAAGTAGGGAATTTCTCAATTGCCACCCAGACTTCCTTTTACCTTCAGGTTGTGGGCTCTTGCCTAGAGTGTCGCTGAGGTGGTGCCAAGACTCAAGGTACTTGGTGCCTGAGGCTGCTGCTACTTCTGGAGTCGACATCTCATTGTACCCAGCACCCTGACCCCACCCTGATAGATGGCTGCCAGGATGAGCCAAGCCCCTTGAGTCCATGCTTCCTTGCATGTGGCTTTGATCTTCACTTCATCCAGAGTAGCATCTATTACCCCAAGTTCTCTATCTGCACTTCTTTGTGATTTTGTTTGACTAACAGAAGATAGTGGAAGTGATATTGTGTGACTTGCGAGGCTAGGCCTTACAGAGTCTTGCAGCTTCTGAGTTTGTTCCCTTGGGACAAACTGTGAGAAAGCCCAGGCCAGCCTCTCAGGGTGAGAGGCCAGGGAGAGAGAGGTTCAGCTGTCCAGGTGTTCCAGTCATCCCAGCTGGACCTCCAGACCCAGCTGGCCCCTGCCAACCCATCAGCTGATTGCTCATGCCTGGGTACCCCAGATGGGACCAGGAGAAGAGCCTTCCAGTTCATCTCAGTCCAGGTGGCAGAACTGTGAACAAATGCCCAGCTTGTTGTTTGAAGTCACCTGAAACAGGAAGATAAGAAAATGCTTCTTTCCCCTCAGCCTCTATCTTGGTTTCTGTGGTGGTTTGAAACTGTATGTGCCCCAGAAAAGCATGTTCTGAAAGTTAATCCATTCTTGTGGGTGTGGACCCATTGTAAGCAGGATCTTTTGAGGAGACTACTTCAGTTAAAGTGTGACCCACCCCATTCAGGATGGCTCTTAATCCTCTTACTGGAGTCCTTTATAAATGGAGAAAGAGAGAGGGAGAGAAAGAGAGAGAGAGAGAGAGAGAGAGAGAGAGAGAGAGAGAGAGAGAGAGAGAGAGGAAGGCAACAAAACCTGGAAGAGAAAGGAGAAACCCACAGACACCATCAAGTGCCTTGCCATGTGGCAGAGGAGCCAAAGCTCTCGAGCAGCCAGTTTTCAGGAAGAAAGCAGCTCCCTGATGATGCCTTGATTTGGACATTTTCACGGCCTCAAAACCGTAAGCTTTTAAGCTAATAAATTCTCATTGGTTAAAGCCAACCCATTTCATTGTATTTGTTTTCAGCAGCCTAGAAAACTAGAACAGTTTCCTAGGGCTGCCGTGACAAAGTACCACAACAAGGAGGCATCAAACAGTAGAAATCTACTCTAGTACAGTTCTGGAGGCCAGACGTCCAAAATCAAGGTGTCAGTAGGGCCGTGCTTTCTTCCAAGTCCATAAGGAAGAATCTGCTCTGTGGTCCTCCTGGCTTTTGTGGCTGGCTGGCTGTACGTGGTGTTCTCCGTCCCACTTGTCACATGGCACGCTACCCTGTGTTTGTCTGTATCTAAATTTCCTCTTCTTATAAGGACACCATTGTTCCACCCTACTCTTCAGTCTTTCCTCATTTTAACTTGCCTAATTCTGTCTATAGCAACCCAATTTCCAAATGAGGTCACATTCTGAGGTGCTGGGGAAATACAATCCAATGTATAACAGCCTCCTCGGTGTTTGTGTCACATCCCAATGTGCTGGCTGCAGTTTTCTTAGTTTCACGCGGAATTAGCAATATAGGTTTTGTTTGGCTTATTCTTGCACCTATGCTGCTTTCCACAGGGTCTGTTTCTCTCCCCTGCACCAGCGTCCAGCTCCCACCCAATCCCATTGCCCTTCAGAATCCATGCCTGACCCTCCCCACCTGGACGATCGTGGTCTCTTGCTCCCCTGTAGCCGAGGGCTATTGGCAGACCTCAAATTGCCCCTCGGATCATGGGGTCCCGCAGGAACCTCCCCAAAGTGTCCTGAAGGAGTCAAGAACACCCAGTTTCACCCTGCGTGGTGAGGCTCCACTGCGTTGCCCTAAAGTAAGAGAAACTGGGCTGAGATTAGGTCTGAGTGGTTCTTTTTTGAGCAAGATAGTTTATCTTCTCTTTTGGCCATTCAGAGGCCCTTTTTTGAGGAAGTCAGGATGCTTGGCTATATTCTGATAGCTAAGGTTGCTAGATTAAGTGCCCTCTGGATAAATTGTAATCTGGGTAAGAAGGGTCCATTTTATTGCTAGAATTTCTTGTGTTTTTGCCAGTCAAAGGTGGAGTGTTTAGTTGGGTGAAATTTCATCACTAGCATAACTACAGAAAATGGGCTTCTTTAGATCAATGTTGTATACCTCTGTTTCAGAGTGGGAATAAAGGTACAAATCTGCAAATAAAAGTTATGTGGACTTTTAAATCTCTTACTTTCTGTCATACCTGTAAATTTGCCACTAAAATATCAATCAGGAATGACACAATTGCAGCAAATAATAGAACACAAAGGCCTTGTTTTATTCTTGAGATGGTAATAAAAGAGTATGAAGAGCATTTTGAAAATGTAAATATTTAAGAAAGGCAATTAACATAATCACGCAACCTCACTCCCCAGAGATAGTCATTGCTAATGGTTTTTAAAATGTCCTTCTAGATTTTTTAAAGTGCAAACACTTTCTTATGAGGAGTGTCCTCAAAAGATGGAATGCATGTTTCTCCCCCTCCAACTTGTATTTTACTCCAGTTATTAGGCTAGAAGTTCACCCGGGCGGGAACTGGACCATTTCCTTTCAGACACTTAGGTAACTTTTATGGTGGTCACCTCATCATGCTTTGGGTCCGTGAGACCCACACGTTTAGCTGTGTCGGTTCTGACCTCTCTGGGACGGCACCCACACACTAAGAGCATCCTCGCCAATCAATCCCAGCCAGTGGGGGCGGAAAAACCAGCCCTGTCAGTAGCCCCCAAGTGGACGGGCAGCCTGCCAGTGGGCAGCATTTTACTCTTCCAGCCACAGGCCAGGTGGACATGGGCTGGTCTTCTCAAAGGGGAATGTCGTCCTTTGCAAAGAGTTGACTCGGCCCGCTTCGCATTTGCTGCGAGGCAGTCCCCAGTTGTTGGAGTCTGAAGTGAAATGAAACAAGCAAGCTGCTTGAACAAACAGATGGTTTTCATTAAACTTAATCATTAATCTTGTCCTGATTATTTACCGTAATGTGTTAGATTGCTATGTTTCCTTAATATTTTGATGAACTATCACCACAAAATATGTCATGGAAGTAAAACGATGGTTGATGCACTAATAAAAACCATCAGCGAGGCCAGAAGCCTCCCCTCTGCAGAATTAGGCAAATGAAGAATTTATTCATTTATTTGAGAAGAAAGAAGAGGTAGTAATATCAGATGGAGCTGCCTCTTCGGTGACGTTTTTAGGATCATAGAGCAAAAGCAGAAAGCCGGAGAACAACCTGCTGAATCACAGGAGCCCTTTTAATTAAACACATTTGTAATGAAAATCTGGGTTTACAAAAGCAATTTTAAAGGCTCCATTCTTCATTTTATGAAAGAATTTTTTAAACAAAATTTTTAAAAAGAATAGTCATCCAGTGAATTTAACATAATATTTTAGATTTTAAAATTCCATCTGTCCGAAATATACAGAGAACATCTCTAAAGTGTCAAGTGAAATAAATTAATATTTATTTTAATATTTATTTTATTCCTGTATTTTAAACAACAAAAGTTTAAAATACAGGAAAGGGATGGGCTTGAAGTCCTCTGTTTCCTTTGTTCAGCTCAGAACACTTTTCATGTTCTGATTAACAAAAAGAGATTGTCCTCTATTTTTTTCTCTAATTCCTATATTTTTATTTTATTTTAAGGAATTGGTAGCAGGGACTGCAGCAGATATTTGTATACCAATGTTCACAGAGGCATTCTTCACAATTGCCAAAAGATGGGAACAACCCAAGTGTCCATTAACAGATAAACAAAATGTGATATATAGATATAATGGAATACTATCCAGTAGTGAAAAGGAATGGAGTGTGATCGCGGATATCATTCAAATAAATCTCAGGGTTGGTGCCAACTGCTCAGGGCCGCTGTCTCGGAAAAGTTGTGGTTTTTCCATAATGCAGTTAGATGAACATGGGGAGATCTGCATTGTTTTGGGGAGAATAGGGAGTGCCTTGACTGTGACACCCAGAAAGCCTCCCCATAGTCAGCTCTCCTCCCACTGGATGCTTGAAGTCTGTGCCAAGCTGTTTTGGGGATCAAGGACGCTCAGAAAGGTCAAAGCCCTTTGAAACGGGTCAACCATTATAAAGCAGGAAGCTTGCCACATACCTAAACCTTCAAAGAAGCGGGTTCCAGGGGAAATCAGCTAAGACCTGCACGCCTGTCACTTGAATGTTTTCTACTAAACTCATTTATGAGGTTTAAATTTTCTCACTGTGTTTCTTCATTTATACATTATTATGCAAAGTCAATCAAAACAAAAGGTTCTCTGTAGAGTTGACTTCTTCTATTAACAAGAAATGATAAAGGTCAACATTTCCCTGCGATTTTGCTTCTTTCTATAATGTAATGCATTCTTTCCCAACAGTGTGGGTTAATTAAAATATCACAAATTATGTCTATTAATTAGAGACTCTCCATTCTTGGATCAGTTCATTCTTGAGCCTGGCTTCAACTTTTCACATGTGGTTGGGGAGCGGCTGGAGCTGAGGCTGCAGCTGTTGCTGGGCAAGGCCTGGTGGCCTGTGACGGTGGTGGCGCTTTAAAGCGGCACAACAAGGCAATCGTAGCTGGAGGTACACATCTATTTTCAATTTATAACATTTGGGCCTCTCCAATACCATGTTGAATCTTTTCCTCTTCTGACTAAGTTTCCTTTCTGTTTCTTATTCTTTCTATAGATAGTTTCAATCTGTCCCACTTCTGAGCCAACGCTTGATTCGAGGCTCCCATTTGGGGGCCTCTCTCGCCTCTGTCTCGCTCCTACAGACGTGCGCGCATGGAGCGAAGGGCCGAGCTCCGCGCCCACCGTCCAGGACGGGCGCCCGCAGACGGCCAAGGCCGCTCGGCAGTGGCGGGCCGCGTTGCTGAGGGCTGCCGGGGGTCTGCTTCCTTCCCACGCATCCCCGCTCCCGCGCTCCGCTGCGCGCTCCTTTCCGTGGGTTCCCGGAGGGGCCACCTGAGTACCAGCGCAGGCCCTCACCCGCAGGGAAGGCGGCTTCGCGCGCACGCACACCCCCGCCCAGCTCAGGGGATTCTGCCGTTCCGCAAGGAGCCCCACTCTCTCCAATCGATGCTTAGCTGGGGCCCGCGGGGCACATCCACGCCCGCACACGTCCGAGGCTCCCCCGGCCTCCCCCAGGCTCCGGGCCTGGCCCTCGCGGGTGGTCTTTATTGGGAGGGGTCTCCCCCGGCCCCTCCTTCTCCTCCCCGCTGCCCAAGGCTCTCGGCCCAGGCGCTTCTTCCTCACGCTGAGGCTCCCAGCTTCTGGCGGTTGGGGGTTGAGGTGCGTTTGTGCAGAAGAGAGTAGGGATTCTGCCTCGGTGTCCTCCAGGAGCGAGGCCCCAGGGCTATTTCACCTGCCCTCTGATGGAGGGGCCTGCTGAAGGTCACACCGGCCGCTGTGGGCGCGTTTGTCCGTCCACCCACCCAGCCAGCCATCTGCTTATCCATCTTATCCTTCATTCAACCAACACCCTTTTTTAGGTTCCGGGGTGGGAATTGAACCCTGAACCCCGTATGCGGGAAGCTCCCCTGAGTTGTTTTTTTCATTTGTTTGCTTGTTGTTGTTTTGTTGTTTGTTTTTAGGAGGTACCAGGGATCTAACCATACCTCCCATGTGGGGAGCAGGTGCTCAACCGCCTGAGCCACATCTGCTCCCAACCAGCACTTTTTCTAAGTTCCCTGAGCCAGGCAGGTGCCAGGTGGGCGAGAGAAAGAGGTCCAGGACGCTGTCACTCCCTGGAGGGGCAAACAGCTGAGAACAGATCGTTCCATCGCGGGCGTAGCGGGTGCCGGGTGAGGGCGCACGGGGGAGGAGGCCTTGGCCTGGCTCAGGGGAGCGAGCACCCAGCTTTTCCTTCCTCTGGGAGGAGGAAAGGGGCGTGGGGGGGCCCTTGGGATACAGGGCCAGTGTT
>JAQZBX010099136.1:0-11505 GCA_029593785.1 Cabassous unicinctus
TGTGTAATAAACCTTTGCCTAATACCAGGTCCTGAAGATATTTCTTTATATTTTCTTCTAAGAATTTTATACTTTTATCCTTTATATTGGCTGTTCCACTTTCAGTTAATTTTTGTATAAGGGGTGAGATAGGATTTCACTTTGATTCTTTTGCATTGGATTATCCATTTTCTAAGCACTATTTGTTGAAGAGACCATTCATTCCCTATTGAGTGATTTGGCAGTCTTGTCAAAAAAGAATTGCCAGGAGTGAAGTTGGCTCAAGTGATTGGATGCTTCCCTCCCATATGGGAGGTCAGAGGTTTGTCTCCCAGTGCTTCCTAAAAAAAAGATGAACAGAAAGCTGACAGCAATGACAGGCAAACAATGGGGGGGGTGAGAAATAAATAAAATAAATAAATAAATGAATTGTCCATAGAGAACAATAGATGAACTCTCAATCATATTCCATTTTTCTATGTGTCTGTCCTTGTGCCAATAGCACACCATCTTGATAACAGTAAAATAATAGTTTTACACTTAATTTTGAATTCAAGAAGTGTCCATCCTCCAACGTTGTTCTATTTCGAGACATTTTTTTGCCTCTTTGGAGTGTCTTAGCCTTCCATATAAATGTGATGTTTTTAGTTTTCAATTCTGAAAAGATGGTTGTTGGAATTTTGATTGGAATTGCTTTCAATCTGTAAATTGCTTCATGTAGTATTGGCATCTTGAGGATTTTTATTTTTCCCATATATATACATGGACTATAATTCCATTTATTTACGTTTATTTAGGATTATTTTACATTTATTTATGGAGAAAGCATAATTGGCTATAGTTGGATGAAGTGTTCCCTATGTTTTTATTATGACTTTTGGTTTAGAGTTTTGTTGAAACTTCCATTCATTTGTTAATCTTATGTCTAGGTGATCTAACCATTATTCAAAGTGGTGTATTAATGTCTACTACTGTGAATGTAGACCCATCTATTTCTCCCTTCAGTTCTGTCAATGTTTGATTCACATATTTTGAGACTTTCTTGTTAGCTGACTGTATATTCATAATCATTTTTTCTTTTTAATGAATTGACCTTTTTATCATTATATAATCCCCTTCTTTGTCTTGTTGAACAATTTTTAATGTAAAGTACATCTTGTCTGCTATGAGTATAGCCACACAGCTTTCTATGTATACTCTTTAGATGTAATATGTTTTCATCCTTTTAACTTTTCAACCTTCTTGTGTCTTTGAATTTAAAGTGAGTGTCTTGAATACAGCATAAAATTTAGTCATACTTTCTTATCCATTCTCCCAGTGTTTGTTTTTGACTGGGATGTTTAACACATTCACATATAAAGTAACCGTTGATAATGCAGGACTTCTACCACCTTACACTTTTGTGTCTGTAATTCAAACATTTTTGCCCCTCAATTCTTCCATTACTTCCCGGTTTTGTTTTTCTTTTTTTTTAATTTTGCTGATCTCTTATAATGATTCCTTCTCTCTTATGCCTTTCCAGGCTCTGTTTTTGGCATTTGAGGGTGTGAATATTATTTTCCAAGTATGTGCTGATTGTGTTTATTCTGTTTAGAAGTCATTGAACACCTTGGATATATTTATGCATATATTTCATTAAATTTGGGAGGTTGTCAACCATTATTTCTTTGAATGGTCTCTCTTCCCCTTTCCTTTTCTTCTCCTTCTGGTATTCTTACAGTGTGTATCACGGCATGCTTTATGGTGTACCATAGGTCTCTCAGATTCAGTTTATCTTTCTTCATTCTATTTTCCTTATAGTCCTCAAAATGAATTACTTCCATTGTGTTATTGTCAAGTCCACTGAAGCTTATATCTTTATCTGATAGATCCAATATATCTAGAACCCCTATATGGATTTTTAAAATTTTCTGTTACTGTTTTCTTCAGCTCTGTTTCATTCATTTTTAAAATTCTAAATTACTATATAGTTATTGATATCTCTTTGAGCATGTTTAGGATCATTATTTAAAAGTCTTTGTCTGATATACAGCAGTACTGATGTTCCTTGATGTTTTCTAATATGTATCATGTTCTTTTGCATGATTCATTATTTCCAACTTGTTTTATGTTTTAGAATCTTTTGTTGCAACCTAGGCATTTTGATATTTTAATGTGTTACTTTTAGAATTGAGAAAGTGAGTCATTGGTTCCATAAGAATGCATCCACCTAGTGGTATGATAGATAATTCCTTGAATATGAGTAATTTACAAAAGAAAAAACAATAAAAACATGCAAATAAGAGCAAATTTTTTTCAGTTTTTGCTGATTGTTGTATTTGATTCTTCTCCTTTAGATCTTATCCATGCAAAGCATTTAGATAGTAGCACTGAAACAAAACATATGAACTCCCAGGTTTATTCTGTACTTGTGTCTTGTCATAGATATTTGCATGTGGCCCTAGGAATTCCACTGTTAAACAGATGTGAATTTTCCTTTTTCCCCAGGAAACTTCAGTTACTGATACTCCTCAATGGCACACTGTATGTACCACAAACTACAATCCTTTTCTCCAGGCAGCTAAAGTTTACTTATTTTCCTATAGTGTTCTGCAGCAGACATCAGTGAGCTGCCTCTACATGCAGGTCAAGCTCTGGGATGCCAGCCTATGATGAGTATCTTGATTCAGTCTGTCACAATGTCCCAATATGGACTGGTCTGGGTGTATATATATATATATAGTATATGCATGAGGGTTACAATGCTCTCACTCTGAAACTTGGATCAGAGACTCTGAATGAGAAGGACAGTTATATGTCACGTTGATGTGAGGATGGGTGAGGTGTTAGAATGGCACCAAGGGGATGTTTTTCTGCCATTTTTAAGTTGACTTTTGTCTTATTTTGACACTCACCATGCAAACATTTAACTGCTTTGTGTAGAATTGAGAAAGATGTATCTGTCTGTATTTGCTAGTTGTTCAAATTTTCTATGATGCAACAGGACCCTGTAATGTCTCATACCACCATTTTGATCAATTTTGGAAACTCCATTAAGAACATTTTTTAAAAGTTTTTGCTTGGAAATCTCCAAATTCTAGTCATCTTCTGTAATGGCTTCTGATATTTTATCTTGCTCATTTGGATAGGCCATCATTTCTAGTCATTTGAATGTCTTGTAATAATTTGCTATTCACTGAACATATTAATATTTTAATGTAATAACTCTGGAATTTAGTCCTTGATTTTTCATTTCCTTAAGTATGTATCAAGGTAGTATTATGACAGATATTAGCTGAATTACAGAAGTTAACAACATTGTTACCTCACTCCAATGTATCCTCACCCCCCAAAAAAATAATAATACCTTTCACTGTATTTGCAGTTTGGCACTGGCTTAGCTACTACTCTCCTTCAGAGTTTAGCTAGCCTAACAATGAACCAGAGGAAGAACTCAGGGTGAAAGTGTAGGGTCCTCTCTGTTCTTTTCTGAACATGCATTTTTCTGTTTTTTTCATGGCCTTTGAAATTTCCCTGTTTACACAGGGAAATCCTAATTCCCCCATTGAAACAATCTTTCCTTCCAGTACCAGGAACTCTGTTATATGTATTAAACATGGAAATAATTTCTCCAAGGTAGCTGGTGAATTGATTATTTCTTACACTGTTGTAGCTGCACATACATTCAGGGAAATTTCTAAGACAGAGAACCAAAGATGAGTGGCCTTTTTCATCACTAGGCTTACAGGAAGCAGATTTGTACAGACGTACATGAAACCCAGGCTGTATTGATAGTGCAGGTGATCTCCTCAAAGAATTGTGTAGAAGGTGTGGGAAGAGTCAGTAATGGAGCCATGAGGTTTTCCTACATTTGGAAAGCTGCTTTTTTCTTTTTTCAGTGATTGCCAAGTTGCTGCAACCCTCTTTTCTAGTGCTCTGTGAAAGAAGGTTCTGCCAGTTCTTGCTAGCTGTTTAAACATTGTGTGGGGTGATGAAACCTGTAGTGTAAAACGCTGCCATTTTTGTAATGTCACTTTGCCATTTTTTAAATTTAAATTTTAATTTTTTTTATAAATCAATTTTATTGGTACATATTAATAAAGCATAAATCCATCCAAAGTGTACAATCAGTGGTATGTGGTATAATCACATATTTGTGCACTCATCACATCAATCATTTTTAGGGCACTTTTATTATTCCAATAATAATAAACAAACAAACAAAATTCATCACCTCTCAATCTCTCTATTCTTCCCCAGCCATACATAGCTACAATTCTTTTTCCTTCTTTCTAGTATATTTGTATTTATATTTTGTAAAAACAGTCTTATATATGCAATATCACCCATAATTGTGTTTTACATGAAGTTCTACTGTTATATATAACAAAATAATGTTAGTGTTTTTAGCTTTCCTTCTAGTAAGATACAAAATCTTAGATTTTTCTTTTCAACCACTTTATACCCATACAATAGCACTGCTAGTTACAAACACTATGATATGCTTTCACCATTTCTATTATTTTCCAAAGATTTAGAAACATTTTTACCAATCTACACAGATTAAACCTCAGCTTTCTATTCTCTAACCTCATTCTATTTTCTGGAGACCTATATTCTAATCATTAACTCCATGAGTTCACACAATATATTTAATTCATAATAAGCCATACAGTATTTGTTCTTTTATTTATCGCTTGCTTCACTCAAAATAATGTCCTCCAGGTTCATCCATGTTGTCATATGCTTCATGACTCATTTCATCTTACACCACAATTTTTTTATCCATTCATCACTCGTTGGAAACCTGTGTTGTTTTCAAATTTAAGGAATTGTGAATAATGCAACAAAAATACAGAAAATGCAGCTGATACAATGGGAGAAAATATATGGCAATCATAAATCTGATAAGGTTTAATATTCATGATATACAAAAAGGTCATAGAACTCAACAATGAAAAGACAAACAACCCAATTAAAAAATGGGCAAAAGATTTGAAAAAGCAATTGTCCAAAGAAGAAATATAAATGGCAAAGAAACACATGAAAAAATGTTCAAAATCACTAGTGATTAGGGAAATGCAAATCAAAACTATCATGTTATATCATTTCACACCTATCAGACTGGCTGCTATTAAAAAGTCATTAAACAATAAATGTTGGAGTTGATGTGAAGAAATAGGAACACTTATTCACTGTTGGTGGAAATGTAGAATAGTACAGCTACTGTGGAGGACTGTCTGGCAGTTCTTGAAGTTTAATATAGACTTGCCATGTGACATGGCAAAACCATTACCAGGTATATATCCAGAAGAAGAGAGAGTAGAGACAGGAGCAGACATTTTTAAAAAAATATTTTCAATTATTTTTTGTTTATTTTATTGATGAGTTTTTGTTTTTCATTTTTGTAACATTTTTGATACTTTAATTATTATAATTTGTTTTTATAGCTCATAGCATGCATTGAAAGGGATCTCTCTCATATTGTCTGAAGTAGATTGCATATAAGAGTATTGAATTTTCTTTGTTAAATTTATTTTTTTTTTATTTTAAAGACACTTTATATTACATAAAAGTTACATAAAAATGTAGGGGAGGGTAGCAGATGCAGCTCAAGAGGTTGACTACCCACCTATCACACAGGAGGACCCAGTTTCAGTTCCTGGTTCCTCCTAAAGAAGACAAACAAACAATTAAATGACAATGAGCAGACATCAAGCAAAAACAAACAAGCAGGGAGAGGATAGAGTTCAAGCAGTTGAGTACCTGCCTCCCACATGGGAGTTCCTGGGTTCACTTCCTGGTGCCTCTTAAAGAAAATACAAACAATGAGCAGACAACAAGCAATAAACAACAAGCAGACTACAAGCAGACAATGAGCCAAAACAGTGAGCAAAGAAGTGCAAACACAGAGGAAAAACAGCAAGCCAAGCAAAAACCATGAGCAAACAGACAAGAGAGCCATCTTGGAGGATGTATTACTCAGTCAAAGTGGTGCTGATACAAATTACCAGAAACCGGTTATTTTTATAAAGGGTATTTGGGGTAGAAGCTTACAGCCACAAGGCTCTAACGAGTCCAACTCAAGGTACTGTAAGAGGTAATTTCTCACCCAGAGTCTGTTGCAACATGTTGATGCAAGATGGCAGGTGATGTCTGTGAATGTTCAGTCTTCCTCCTCCTCTTAAGGTTACATTGATCCAGCTTCTTCCACTATCAGCTGTAGATTGGGATAAGTCTTGTCTGTCTCCCTGGGCTTGTTTCTCTCTGGGCTCATCTCTCTCTGAGCCCAGCTGCTCTGGTCTCTCCACAAGGTCAACTGTAAACTATTATGCAAATGGCTCATATCTCTTCCCGGGGCCTAAGCTGTGTCTAATGGAGCCTTCTTTCTTTCCTCATGTATCTGCTTCTCTGTGTATTTACTTCCTGGGGCTCCAGGATTAAAACTCTAACCTTCTCTTCTACTACATTGTTTTCTCTGAGTCCTTGCCCATCAAGGTGGCAGGGTCTCAATGTCCTAGTGACATGGCCCAAATCAAAGCCTTAAACATTATTTAATCAAGTAAAAGTGAAACCTCCAAATTCAATCCAATGTAATATGCCCAGAGGAGCAGACCAGTTCACCAAAATAATCCAATATCTATTTTTGGAATTCATAAATAATACCAAACTGCTAAAGGGGAGATATAGGGGATTCCCGTATAGCCAACCCCTGCCCCCTGCTATATCTTCCTCAAATAACAACATCTTTCATTAGTATGGTATGTTAATTAAAATTGATGATCACGTATTGAAGCATTGCTACTAGCCATGGTATAGAGTTTACATTATACTTTACACTTTGCACCACGGAATTTTATAGGATTTGACAAAATGCATAATGGCCTGTAACCTTCATTTCAATGCCATGCAGGGTAATTCCAATGTCCCCAAAACACCCCATATTACAATTATTTCTCCCTCTTAATCCCCAAAGAACCTCTGGTGGCCACAGCCTTTATATCAATGATAAAGTTCTTTCATTGCTAGAATAACAATAAGTCTATTTAGCCCATATTTGCTCTCCTCTTATGTTTGTTCATTCATCAATCTTAAGGATTTCGGGATGGTGATGTCCACTCTGTTTGTGATTGACAGAGACCTTAGAATGAATGGTGAAGATGGATGGAACTGTCTGGCTTGCAGTTGTAGATTCTCTGTATTTTGGGATGGGTATTGTCCATCATCATCCTTTTATTGGTTGTCCTGGGTGAGTCTGATGGACTGGAGAGTAGTTGTTACAGCTCTGCTGAGATTCTAGGCTCAACTATCATATGTACAGAATGAAGATTTAAATCTCTGAGACATATAATTAATGAGCATAAGGCTAATTACAGTTTCAATTAAAGGACAGAAGAACTTCGCAGAGGAAAATTATAAATAAGTCTAATGATGTAACATTATGGGGGAGCATATATTCCAAATAAGGCCTACTGACAGGGGACCAAATTCCTGAGATTGTCTTCACTTCCTATAGTGCCTAGATGTCTCTAAAGCTTCGGGAGCTGTGCTGTTTAAAGCATTGTTTACTGTGGCAGTCAATGTGATCTTAGTGGGACATAAATAAATGTAACCTCTAGAATGACCTCCTAACTCACTTTCAAATCTCTTACTCATAAAAACTAATTTGTACTTAATATTTCCCCCCATTGGTCAAGGTCTTTTTCCAAATGCATGGCTAGTTTGTGCTTGTTAATAATTCCTCAGTGCCAGGGAGGCTTATCCCCAGAAGTCATGTCCCACACAGGAGGAAGTTAGTGAGTTAATATGCTGAGTTTGATTTAGAAAGAGGCCACATTTGAGTAACTAGGAGCCCTTCAGGAGATAACTCTTAGGCATTATGAAATACTAGGCTAAGTTTCAATTTCACAAAAACAAGGTTCATAAGCACAAACATTAATGTCAAGGACCTGGTGTACTGGTCTGTCCTCCTTCACTAGGCAGTGCCCATGCACTGAGGTGAATCCTCTTGCTCTATTAGAGGATGTTGCTGGACTTCCAAGGATGGAAATTCAATATTCTTTCAGTTATCATGTGGGTCTCCTCCCACTGAGACAATGACCCATGACCACTTAAACATATTCATATGCCATAGAGGCATGCCGCACACATCCCCAAGCACCAACATGATGCACCAGTGATCCTCCCTTGCCACAGCTGTGAACCTCCGGTGATTCAAAACCTCGCAGAAACAAAGCCAAAAAATAAACAAATAAAAATAATAAAAAAATAATAATAATAAACAATTTAAGTAATAAATAAAACACAAAATAAAAAATAGTAAAATTTAAAAAAATTCCTTCTGTCTTTCATCACTGAAATATCTGTTATCTTTGTTGTACAGTGACAATTTCTTCACTATGTTGTCCAAATGTCTTATTTTTTTTCTTTATCTTTAAAGAAGCTTTAGGTTACAGAAAACTCACATAGAATATATGGGGGATTCCCATATACCAATCCCTTCCCATTCTCCCACTCAACCCTATTAATAACATTATAAATGTGTGTGATTCATTTCTTACAGTTGAGGTACAAATATTGAAGCCATGGTATTAACCATGGTCAGTGCTTTACATTATGGTTTACATTTTGTACTAAACACTTATATAAGGTTTGATGAAAATTTAAAAGGCCAGTATCCATCATTGCAAGATCATGCAGAAAAATTCCCTATGTTTCATCTATTCTATTCTTCCCTCCTGCTCCCCTCAGAAATTATGGTAACCACTAAGCTTCAATTCTTGAAGAATAAGTTTCATAGTTGCATGCAATAATATAAAGGGCTTGACCTATTGTTCTGTTTTCTTTTATTAGGCATTGGCTATGTTTTTGAGAGATTCTTGTCCCTCTAATTGAGAACATAGCAAGGCTCCCCAGGATAAGAGTTTAATATTTTCTTGTTTATTGTGGGACTCCAACCACTGAAATAACACACTATGACAAGATGAACACCTCCATATTCCATAGAAGCATGCCCCAAGTGGTCCCTATCCTTTATATCCCACTCCATCCAACAGCCTGCAACAGTAACCATCCCCTGCCATATTTCTCAAAAGAACATTCCCACCATTGTAGCTTTAACCACAGAACTACAAATCCCCAGAGTTCACCTGCTCTTTCCTTCAGCCCTCCCCCTAGTACTAAGGAGATTTCAACCCAATCCCCCCATCCTACTACCCCTCACAGTTGAGCACACCATCACATCATTGCACCACTCTCACCCCCATCCAATGCCCAACCACCCCTTTCTTCATTATCATAGAATTTGTCCATATTGAGAAAAGGCTCACTAACCTTACTCTCTTTCTGTTTGCTGCTCACCTAACTTCCAGTCTGTAGCTCTGTGAGTCTGCTCAATTTGCTTAAATCATATCAGTGAGGCCATGCTTTCAGTGACTGGCTTACTTCACTCAGATAAGGTCTTCAGGATTCACCCATAATTTCCCAAGTGTCAATACTTCATTCCTTCTTATAACTGAGTAATATTCCATTGTATATTTATACCACAATTTGCCTATCCATTGACCTGTTGAAGGACACTTATGTTGCTTCCAAATTTGGGCTATAGTGAATAAAGCCGCTTTGAACATTGGTGTCATATCTCTGTTTGTGACCATGCTTTCAATTCTTTGGGATATGTCCCTAGTGGTGGGATTGCTGGATCATATGGCAATTCTATAGTTAGCTTCCTGAGGAACCAACAAATGTTCCTCCACATGGCAGTACCATTCTACATTCTCACCAGCAGTAGATGAGGGCTCCCTTTCCTCCATATCCTCTGCAAAACTTGAAGTCTTCTGATTTTTTAATAGCTGCTATTGTAATAGGTTTAAAATAATATCTCATTGTAGTTTTGATTTGGATTTCCTTAATAGCTGGTGATGTTGAGCATCTTTTCATGTGCTTTTAGCCATTTATATTTATTGTTTGTATAAATGTCTATTCAAATCTTTTCCTCATTTATAAAATGGGTTGTTTGATTTTTTATTTTTGAGATGTGGGGTTTCTTTATATATGCAGGATGTTATGATCTTATTGGATGAGTGGTTACCAAATATTTTCTCTCATTTAATGGCTACCTTTTCACTATATTGACAAACTCTTTTGAAGCACAAAAGTTCTGAATTTAGAGGAGGTCCTATTTATCTATTTTATCTTTCATTGATTGTGATTTTGGTATATGGTTTATGAAAAAATTTCCTCATGCAACATCTCAAAGAGTCTTCCCCACCTTACCTTTTAGGAGTTTTATGATCTTCGCTCTTATATTTAGATCTTTAATCCATTTTGAGTTAAATTTTCTACTGTTTTGGATTTGGATATTCAGTTCTCTCAGCACCATTTGTTGAAGAGGCCATACTGCCCCAGTTTAGTGGGCTTGGTGGCCTTGTCAAATATCAGGTTACTATATTCTAGGATCTATATCAGAGCTTTCAATTTGGGTCCATTGGGCAGTATATCTATCCTAAGGCAATGCAGTTTTGACCACTGTAGCATTGTAGTATGCTTTAAAGTCAAGTAGAGTGATTCCTCCAATTTTGCATCTATTTTTCAAGATCTTTTTGCAATAGGGGCCCAATGCATTTCCAAATAAATTTCAAAATTAGTTTTTCAAATTCAATAAAAAATGCAATTTTATTATTTATTGAGATTGTGATAATTCTGTAACTCAGTTATTGTAAGACAGACATCTTACTGATGTTTAGACTTCTAATTCATGAATATGGAATATTCTTTCATTTCTTTAGGTATTCTTTATTTCCTTTAATAGTGTTGTGTAGTTTTCTATCTATAAGTCCTTTATATCTTTAGCTAATTTTATATCTAGGATTTGACTCTTTTAGTTGCTATTGTAAATGGATTTTTTTCTCTTGATTTCCTTCTCAGTTTTCCCTTTATTGGTGTACAGAAATGCTACTGATTGTCTTGTTGATCTTATATCCTGCCAATTTACTGAACTCATTTAGCAGCTCTAGAATCTTTGTTATATATTTCTCGGGGCTTTCTATGTATAAGATCATGTTAACTGCAAGTAGTGAAAATTTACTACTTTCTTTGCATTTTGAATATTTTTTATATCTTTTTCTTTCTTAAGTGCTGAAGCAGCTAATTCTAACACAATGTTAAATAAAAGTGATGATAATGGGCATCCTAGTTTTTTTTCCCAGATCTTAGAGGGAAAGCCATTAGCATTTCAGCATTGAATAGGATGTTAGCGCTAGGTTTTTCATATATACTTGTATTAGTGTGCCAAAGGGGTGCTTATGCAAAGTACCAGAAATCTGCTGACTTTATAAAGGGAATTTAATTGGGGAAAAGCTTACATTCCCAAGACTATGGAAAGTCTACTCAAGGTCCTATAAGTGGTACTTTCTTACTAGTCAGCTGCCATGTTTTGAAGCAAATGGCAGATGATCTCTGCCTAGTCTCTCAGGGTTTCCTTTATCAATCTTTGGCATAGGGTTTGTTTTCTTTCCAGACCTTTTCAGGTACTTAGCTACTCTGTTC
>JAQZBX010099137.1:0-11505 GCA_029593785.1 Cabassous unicinctus
GGTCACAGTTCCACCCCTTTCTCTTCCCCCAGCCCCGCTTAGCATAAATATCAAAACCTGCCTAATAAACTCAGACTTGGAAGCCCAGCCTCGCCTCCGGAGTGTGTGACAGTCTCCGTATCCGTTATTCATCGTCCGCTGGTAACCAGGAAGTGTCCGTCTCCCAATTTCGTCTGTGGCTTACGACGCAGACCCCGGCCTTTGGCCCGCTGCGCTCCGGGACGCCTGAGCCCAGTGGGCCGCAACCCCCCTCCCTTCGTCCACCGACCGCCGGATCGCCAAGGGAACCGCCCCGGGGGTTGTGATCGGTGGCGGCAGCACATAACAGCGGCAAGCGGCAGTTAACAATAAAGCCCGGCCCCCAAGTCGGCGATCGGCGGCAAAGCCTGCAAGGTCAAAATTGTTCTGTATGGTACTGCAATGACAGACACATGAAAGTATACATTTGTCAAAGCCTATAAACTGTATAGCACAAAGTATAAGCCATAATGTAAACCATAGATTTTGGTTAGTAGCAATGCTCCAATATTGGTTCATCAATTGTAAAAAATGCACCACACTAATATAAGATGTTAATGATAGGGGAAATTATGTGTGTAGCTGGGGAAGGGAAGGATTAGTTGAAAATTCCCTATACTTTCTGTATAAATTTTTCTGTAAATCTAAAACCTCTCTAAAAATAATGTCTATTATTGCAAAAAGAAAATAATTGAGACAGAAAAAAATTAACATTATTTATTAATTGAATTAAGTTAATTGCACTATTTAGCTAAACATTAATGAGAAACTTTGTACCATCTCAATTCAGCAATATTGCTTTTGCCATATGTTTTCACAAAACTCTGTTATTGACTTAGTTTCCTCACGCTGGAACATTGCTTCCAGAATAAAAGTAGAAAGTATGTTCTCTAATATGTGGTACATAATGAACTTCTTAAGTTGGATCATGACATAAATCTTAATTTAAAGAGATCTATCAAATGAAGTAAAATGGGATTATAAACTGTAGATACAGAAAGGCATGAGTTTGCATCCCAGATAACAACTAACTTGCTAAATGTTCATGGGTAGTCATCTATTCTCTCTAGACAAAAATTTCATTAGAAATCTAATAATTAAATGGAGGAGCATATGAGTTTTTAATAAAGTAACTGATTCATAGTAGAAGCTCAATAAATGTTGCCTATCAACATCATGACCTAATTGATTTGAATAAATTAATTATAGAAAATTGTACATATGCAATATGGTGAGGATGCTAGAGTGAAGAATACATGCAGACTTCTTTCTCTCTTGAGCTTTATCTTCCTGCATGCAAGGACACAACCAAACAAAAATAAACAACATGTTAATATTTCGTATAGTATAGGAGCTATGAAAACAATAAAATAAAGTATTAGGGTAAAATGAGAATGACTGGTGTTGATTGCACACAATAGACAGTTAGACTAGATGATAAGAAATTCCATATGAAGGTTATAAAATTAAGAATTAATGATGATAAAATGTCAATTGTACAAAGCTTGGGAGCAGAATATTCAAAACTCTAATATAGGAACCCAGTTCTTAAATCTGAGAAATAGAAATTTTGCTGTTTTGAACTAGCAGATTAGTACAATGTGAATTCAGAATGGTAGACTCAGCACAGCAGAGCATCAGAGGCACTGCAAGATTTCAGGGTTTTATTTTAATTGGAAAGGAAAACCATTACACAAGGGTTTTAACTAAGGGAGAAATAAGAACAATGTGTTTTGTAAATGATCATTTGAACCAAGATTGGAAATCCACTGTAGAGACTCAAGAGAGAATTTCCAGTAAAATGGTGAATAGAAGTAAATGTAATGGACATCCTTTTCTCATAACTGAGTTAAAAAGGAAGACTTCTATAGTTTCTTTCATCAAGTATGATCATTGTTATAGAGTTTTGATAGAATCCTGATATTATTTCCAGGGAACATGGATTTTTTTAGAATTTGTTGTTTTCATTCCAGTTTTAAATGATGACTTATTAAATTTTCTTGAATGTTTTGTTTACATGTAGGTTTTGTATATTACAATTATTTTGTGGTAAATTACAGCAATGGATTTTCTATTACAAAACTATTCTCATATTCCATGTTAAAACAATTACAGGAATAAATTTGCTAATTATTTATGTAACAATTATGTTTATAAAGGTAATTGGACTGCTAACTGATTCTCACACCAAGTTCAATACCTTTATTTTTAAAGTAGGAAACATTTCCTCTTTATATATTTGAAACATTTGTATGTAGGTTTTACTGCAAAACCATCTTAATTTTATAATCTTTGTCATAGGAATTTTTATTTGTTAGCTTGGAAATTATGTATTCTGTTTGAATTTTGCAGTGTTTTTTTTTTTTTTGCTTAAATTTTATCATGAATACTTGAGACAATAAAGCTTTGAATTTGCCTCCCAGACCACATAAAAAATACAATGTTATATTTTAGTTGAAAGTAATTCTAATCTCCAATCCAAATATGGAATCATTATTATGATTATTGATTTTAAAAGTTAAAACATATTTATAGTCATCAGAGTGTTTATCTGTTTATCCACTTATTCTTATTTTTACAACACATTTCTTTTTTCCTGGTTCTTGCAGAACATTAGTTAAAAGCACACTTAGCTACTTTTGGTGAGTGGTAAATATTACTATTTGTTAGCTCTCAAAATGCCCTTTCTTCCCTCTTCAGGCTTTTATTACAGTTAACTAGATCACAAATTCTAGATTGATAGATATTTTCTCTCAGCAGTGTTATTATTACATTACGTTTTGACATCTGTTTGGGAGAATTTTGCTACCACTTTAATTGGCATATATTTTCAAATAACCATTGTTTGATAGTTTAGATATTCATTGCTCAATAAAAGGAACATTTTTATCCCACTCAGAATTCATTGCTTTTTATACTTTGAAGAATCAATTTTCTGGAGAATTATCACACAATTTCTCTTTGAAGATATTTTTCCTCCCTCTTTTGCCTTATTCTTTCTTTGTTGAAATTATTTTAGCCAAATATTTTATCTTGGTAATCTATCCTCTCTCTTAACTGTGCTTTCATATGTCATCCATTTTTAATGCCCCGGCACTGCATTCTTGATGATTCCCATTATCTGTTTTACACTTTACTGATTCTCTCTTTCAGCTGCATTCAAGATGCTATTGAACTAATACTTTGAATTATTTATTTCCATGGCTCTATTTGAATTACTAGAAATTCTACTGCATTATTTTTCAAATCCTTTGATGCAAAAATAATTTTGTCTTGTTCTTTGATTACATTTATTCCATCTTTTATCTCCTTCATGATTTGACAAAAACTAATGTTATTTCAAGGCATAGTATGAGCCAAGTGCCATGCTAAACTTTGTGGATACTGCCATCAACAAGATAAAATACCTGCCTTCATGAAGATTATTTTCTAATGAAAATAATCACAATGTCTTATTATGGTCAGATGCCATTTGCATATTTCACCTGCCTTTTTTTCTATCAATTAAATTTACTTATCGGGAATTATTTATTTTATGCGGTTGGTGATTTTTTATATGATTTTTTGTTTAAAGTTAGTTGTTGTTGTTGCTATTCCTCTGTCAGTGTTGAATTCCCCAGATTGTGGATGTGTCAGTACATCATGATTTTGAGTTTATTATTGCTGGGACACTGGGGACTTGATGTCCTGGATCATAACCCATATTAATTTCTCAGATTGAACTTTTTTCCAACAAGATTTTGTAAATTTTGCATAAATTCAATCCTGAGATTAGAAAACTAAATGAATTGTATAATAAGTTTTTCCTGTGGAATTTTCCTGATGACTTTCCTTGCTAATGGATGGTATTTATCTAGTTCTATTTTTAATAATTGGATAGAACTTGAGGACTCAGTATCCTTTTCAGGAAACCAGTTCCAGATATTGATCATTGTTTGGGTGGAGAACCAATCTTTGTTACCGAAACTGAGTTAAAATTCCATTCTCATCACTAAGAGCCTGTCTCTGTGTTTTCAACTCCTGTAGGTTTCTACGGCATCAGTGCCTGCTTCCTATTTGGTTTAGAGTTCACACTGTATATTTAGAACCTGATAATTACGCCTATTCATTTATTGGCCTGAAGTTACTATGATTTGTGTCTATTGAAAAAATTTCTTCTGTATATCTATATGCTGCTTGTACAGAAAATGAGGGAGGATGCTTTGAGGTGGGGATAACCATGCTTAAATATAAAGATTTTCCCATTCTTTTTCATTAGAAAATAAGCTTCATGAAGGCAAGTATTTTATCTTGTTGATGGCAGTAGCTACATAGGTTAGCATGGTGCTTGATTTATACTACCTTTCAAAAATATTTTTGATAGAATGAATTAGTGAATTAATTTTCATCATATAAGATTAGAAATTGGTGACTAAATATCACCATATTATTCTGTAATCTAATCATGGTATGTAATTCTAGAATGAACTAATGGCATTTAGAGTACTTAAAAATATGGTAAATAGCATCACTCTTTACTAAGCTTATAGAAATTGCTGAATGACAGTCAATCTGTATGTTCCTAATATGTACTATGCTTTGAGCTACACAATCTGAGGATAAAATGGAGAAAAAAATAAACATAACCTCTCTCCTTGGATTTTAGGTGTTTGTGACTAAGACAGATATTACAATATATACACAAAATATATGTAAAATTTCAAAATGGGAAAAATATTATCTTAAATACAGCTTATCTTAGCCAGACTCTATCTGAATTCTGACACTAGATTTAAACATCACAGAGCTAATTTAAATATCAAAGTTTATTAACAAATATATATATATTAAAATGTTTGAATAACATAGGACACATAGTGCCATTCTCACCATCGTCAAGTGTGATTTTATGTGTATTTTTGTTCTCTGAACAACATTGCTCTTCTTGGACAGCCTGTGTTAGACCCAGTTAGATATAAAGAGGTACATCTTTGATTGAAACAATCCTATATATATATAGGATACATATACATATATATACATATATATATATATATATATAGTTACAATCTTATTGTTTTAAGTGTGTACCTTTTAATTACATTTGCCAAATATTTTTTTTCTGTTTTAAATTGTACTTCTTCATCATGGGGACTTTCTTGCCTGCCTGCACAGGTACAAGAAAACATTTCAGAGAGCAAGTGTTAGACAATCTGGCAATTGAGGTTGTCTTTTCCATTTTGCATGGGTATAGGAAAATATTACTTAAGAATTGGCTTTGAATATTATTACTTTTATTTCACTGACATGTACCAAACAGGAAAACATATTAAATATTCCCATAATTTCCATAACTATGCAAGATAAGACACTGGAATCCCTCACAACTCCGTAAAAGGACAATTACATGAAACAGAAAAAAAAATATATATATATATATTTATATCTATATATATATAATGATTGGACCTAATTGAAAAAGTACTTCCCTCCCGAAGTATGTGATGGTTGATCTGTCAGGTATGAAAGAATATAAAGGAAACATTATACTGAATTAATCTTTAAATGAGGATGTGTTGGAAGTTATAATATTTGAAGTACAGAAAGAAGTAGCAGATGCTGCTAGTTGCCATCCAATAGCAGTCCTCCCTTCCCATAATGCTTACTGAATGGTCTCCTATTTTATTCAGGAGTTCAGCTGTAAATGTGGACCTTCACTCCACTCACTATTTTCCATTAATTGTTATTAATTTAAGAATGTAAGTGGTATAGCATTGCAGTCAAGTGGACCTGATGGAATGCCTACTGGGGACTTCTGAAAAATATATTCATCTTTGAAATCATTGAGCTGTTAGGTAACCAAAACAATAACTATAAATCACCAGACTGCTTACTATGTGAGATGATATATAACCTTAATGCTTTGCTACATTTTTAAGTGATATTTTAATTGAAGGCATAATTATCTTGTTATACTCAGTTTAGCTGGAAAACAGGAATAAAGAAGAATGTGTACAAGATTAGCCTGAAGAGAGAAAGAGAGAGAGAGGGAGAGAGAGGGAAGGAGGTAGAGAGAGAGATGCGAGGCAGGGTTTTAACTTTGTGTTATTGTTTTCATTCTATGCTCTAAAAGAAATGGGACACCAGTGAAAGACTTAGAGCATGGTGGATAAGAATGTTCCTTCCTCCACATACTTTAAAATAATAATAATAATAAAATGGAATTCCAATATAAAAATAGTGGATTATAGACACAGAATGTCTCTGAGGAAAATTTAGGGAAGCATGAAGTCAAGAGGGGAAGGAAAATCCCAAAAGGACACTAGAGGATTTGAAGCATCTGGAACCTATAGCTACTTTAAACATTAAACACAATTCCTAGCAAGATTAACATAAATCCTAACACAAAAGCTCTGTTTATGTCAGTTCCTGCTACCTAATAGAGTATATCTGGCTTTCAACAAAAATTACAAGGCATGCCAAAAAGCAAGATAAAACAATGTGAGGATAAAAGGCAAGCATCAGACCACACTCATGTAGGGCAAAGATATTGGAATTACCTGATAGGGAATTTAAAATAACTATCATTATCATTTTAAAGGCTCTAATGGAAAAAGTAGACAACATGCAAAAACAAATGGATAATCCAATCAATAAGTTAGAAACTGAAAAGAATAAGAATAAAATGCTAAAACTCATAAACATTGTTACAGAAATGATGGACACATTTGCAGGATTCATCAGTAGACTCAATAGGACTAAAGAAGGAAGCAGTAAGCTTGAAGATGGAGTAAGAGGAACTTCCAAATGTGAAATGTAAGAGTAAAAGAAGGGGAAAAAAATAAAAAAAATTGTGGGACAATTTAAAAGGCTATAACATATGCGTAATTGAACTTTATCAGAAATAAAGGAGCAGAAGAAATTTTTGAAGTAATAATGACCAAGATTGTACAAAATACCCAGAGTCAGGAAACTCAGAGAACAACAAGCAGGATAAATACCAAAAAAACAGTCAAACAAACAAGCATACCTAGGCATATCATAGTCTAACTGCAAAAAATAAATAAAAAGAGAAAATTTTAAAAGCAACAAAAGGGGGGAAATCACCTTACCTATAAAAATACATTGGACTACTACACAAAAACCATAGAAGAAAGAAAACAATGGAGTTAGATACCTAATGTATTGAAGAAAAAATCCAACATCCTCTTCTTCTCTATCCAGTGAAACTTCCTTCAAAGTGAAGGAAAAATAAAGACTTTTTCAGAAAAATAAAACTGAGGGAATTTATTGTCATTTGACCTGACTGCAATAAATGTTAAAAGTTTTTCAGGAACAAAGAAAATATATAGGTCAGAAACATTGATCCACAAAAAGTAAGGAAGAATATTAAAGAAGGATTAAAGGTAAAATAAAATATTTTATTTTCATTTTTCTTAATTCATCTAAATGATAAAATTATTTTCTTAAAGTAATTAAAATAACAATGTATTAATTGCTTACAACATACAGATACTTGAAATAAATGGCAAAAATATCATAAGGGAAGTAAGGGAGGGATTGGAAATATATTGCATAAGATACCTGCACTATACGTGAAGCAGTGCATGTTATTTGAAGGTGCACTTATATTATATTACTTAAAAATATGTATTGTAAAGTATGTGGAATACACTAAAATATTTGAAAAGGAGTATAATTAATAAACTAGAGAACAAATAACATGGAATAATAAAAAAATCCTCAATTAAAACCAGAGAAGACATAAAAACTGGGAGAAAGAAGAAAAAGAATAAATTCAACATATTGTTAAGAGTTATAAACATTGAAGCCATTAATCCAAACCTATCAATAATCATTTTAAATGTGAATTATCTAAATACACAATTAAAATACAGAAATTATCAAAGTATATTTTTAAAAAACACAACTCTACAAAAACAAATAAAAAATTAAATATAAAAACTTAGTTTACATGTAAGCAATGGAGAGAGAAACAGCATAGAACACTAATAAAAAGAAGCTGATGTAACAATATTAATTTACCAAAACAAAATTCAAAACAAGGGAAATTATGAGAGATAGAGAGGGTCATTACATAATGATGATGCAACCAATTTTCAATGAAGCCATAATATCCTAAATGTGTATGCACCTATTATTATAGAATGCCAAAATACATGACTCAAAAGCCAATATGATTCATTCACTGAAACATAAAATTGGTTTAGACTGGTCCAATACTTACTTACAATTAGTAAAAGTAGACTCATTATACACTAATTTGTCAATCATTGGAATACATTGGCTAGTTGATGGATGTTATTCAGACCTTAAAAAAAGTACTGTACAGCTAACAAGTTATCGTTAGAAATTCCACCATGAATCTTGACATAACATCAAAAATATGTTCAAATTGAAACATTTATTTAGTTTTTTTTTAATATGCTTTTTATCATTTTTTAAAGACACTTAGATTACATAAATGTTCCATACAAAATATAGGGGATTCCCATATGCCCTGCTCCCTACCCCTCCTACATTTTCCCACATTTACAATATCCTTCATTAGTGTGGTACATTTGTTACAATTGATGAACACATATTGAAGCAATGCCACTAAGCATGGATTATAGTTTATATTGTAGTTTACATCTTTCCTGCACAATTTTGTAAGTTATGGCAAAATATATAATGGCCTGTATCTGTCATTGCAATGTCATTCAAGACAATTCTCAAATCTCAAAAATGCCCCATATTATACCTGCATTTCCCTCTCCCTCCCCTCAGAAACTCCAGTGGCCACTGCTTCCACATCCATGATAAAATTTCTTCTGTTGCTAGAGTCACAATAAGTCTATAGTAGAATACCAGTAAGTCTACTCTAGTCCATTATTCATTCCCCAATCCTGCAGATTCTGGGATAAATATTGCCTCAAATAGAGGGACTCCTAAGGGTTCTGGAGACATCCAGACACTATAGGCAGGGCAGACAGCTGAGGAGTTTGTTGCCCTGCAAGTGGGCTCTATTTGGGAATTTATGCTCCCTGATGTGACAAAGTTGGACTCAATTTTGGTTTCCCTACACATGGCTCTTCTGCCCCTTTTATTAGAACCTATAGTTAGTACTAGAGTTAACAGGTATATGCCCAAGAGACTTAAATCTTTGGGCTTTCCATGTGCCAGCTGGGCTCTGAATCTCAACAGAGTTGCAACACCTACTCTCCAGTTCATTGGACTCACCCAGGACAACTAACAAGGAGGTGATGATGGACAACGATCACCCCAAAGAACCAAGACAGTCTACAACTACAAGCAAGAGTGTCCCATCCAATTTGAATCTTAAAAGTGTAGGAACTTCCACTTCCAACACAGAGAGTCACAAATTGCCATTGTTTCCTGTAGTAGTCAGTCAAAGAGGTGCTGATGCAAAACACCAGAAATCGGTTTGTCTTTATAAAGGGTATTTATTTGGGGTCGAAGCTTACAGTTACCGGGCCATACAGCATGAGTTACTTCCCTCACCAAAGTCTATGGCCACATGCTGGAGCAAGATGGCTGCCAACATTCAATCTCTCTCCAGGATTCAGGCTTCTTAGGTTCCTCTCTTCCCGGGGCTCTGTTTCTCTCTGGGCTCAGCTCCTCTGTTTCCTCCACAAGGTCAGCTGTAGACTATGAGGCTCTCCAGGCTTTGCCTCTCTCCACAAGACCAGCTGTGAACTGTCAGGCAAAGGGCTCATCTCTTTTCCCAGGGCCTTCTCTTCTTCCTCATGAACAACTTCCTCTGTGTGCTTACTTTCACAGGCTCCAGCATTATAACTCAGCATCAGAACTCCAGCTCAAAACTCCAACTCAAAAATCTCCAACTCTGTCCTTTGCCATGTCTTTTATCTTTAATTCCCCACCCCCCAAAGGGCTGGGACTCAATGCTCTACTGATGTGGCCCAATCAAAGCCCTAATTATAACTTAATCATGCCCAGATGAACAGACCAGTTTACAAGCAAAATCCAATATCTATTTTTGGAATTCATAACTATATCAAACTGCCAAACTGTTACACTTCCATCCTAGCAAAAACAAGCTGTATAAGCTACAAAACCACAATTTTTCAAACATGTCAGAGACCTAAGGATGCAAAGAGGCCCAAATAAACTAATTTCCATAATATGATAATCCATTCTTGGGAGCAAAGCAATTATTACCCTTTTCATCCCTTGCAGATCAGTGAAAGGAGGAGGACTCCACCCTAGACAGAGATAAACAGAAACCGGAAAAATTTTAAGAAACTTTTAACAGTTCCATTTTTGATGATGTGTTGAAATAGAATTATAAGAAGTCTCAAGCATAGCATGAGTCTGCACTCACCCACCAAATATTATCCCTGAGCCTTCACTGAATTCATGGAATAGCATGTTGAAGGTTGCAGGCAGGTAGGAAAGCTGAGATTAAGTCCTTCCTTCACCAAATGCACTGTATTCATCCTTCAAAGACTAAGGACAGGACAGCAGCATAGATCTTTTTAAGTGCAGAAAAGCAGATTTGGCGTGGAGAACAAAGGATAACTTCCCAACAAATCAGACAATAGGTGACAAAGAGTTAGGCCGTAAATCAGAGTGACATTACAAGTAGTTTAGAAAGCTGGCAGTGTGGATATGAAATATGAAGAGATTTCTAGAATTTCAAAGATGCTCAGATTCCAAGCCATGGTAAATGTGCATAAGCCTATCTTCAAAAAATTCTAAGCAAATATTGAATTCAATCTATCTGAAGCTGCAACAAAACCCAGACTTACCTCAATTAGAGATTAAACTAACCCAACCCCTCAAATCAACAGCCTTACAGAAGAAGTCCTTTTGTGGAGGATAAATATCATTTACTTCAGCCTCTACACACATAAACAGATGCACACAGAGGTACACACAACATGCACACAATGTTCCGTATAAAATCAGAGAATATAAGACATATAAGAATGCAAGAAAATGTGACCATGATCAAGAAAAAATACTGTCAATAAAACTATCCCCAGGAAAAGTCATGTGTAGGAATTGTCAGAGAGCATTTTTAAAATAACTATAATGAATATATTGAAATAGCTACTGTAAAAGGTAAACAGCATGCCTGAATAAATGGGTAATTCAGCAGAGATACAGAAACTATAATATGAACCAAGTGGAAATATTAATAATGAAAATACAATATCAGAAGTTAAATAACTGAAGAATTTATTTTATCAGTCAACATGAATATAGAGCACTACTTTATTCAAACTGAAACAGTAAGAAAAAAATTAAAATAAAACAAAACAGTGATAACTTTGGGACAATATTGAAAAGTCTGTATATGAATAATTAGAGAGGCAGAAAAAAAAAGAGGGAAAATGGGGCAAAGTAAATATTTGAAAAGAAAATGGATGAAGATTTATCAGATCTGATCAAATGTATCAACCCAAAGATCAAAGAAAAAAACTCAAGAAAACCTCAGGCAAGATAAATAAAAAAAAAAAG
>JAQZBX010099138.1:0-11505 GCA_029593785.1 Cabassous unicinctus
GTTCTCTGGACCTTACTGATTTCCAGCTTCATTCCATTGTGATCAGAGAAATAACTTTGTATAATCTCAATCTTTGGATCTATTTGAGAAATTTTCTGTAGCCTAGCATGTTGTCTATCTTAGTGTATGATACCTGTGTACTTGAGAATAATGTATATCCTGCTGTATTTGTGTATAAAGTTCTGTATCTATTAGGTCCAGATCCAGTAATGTATTATTCAAATTCTTTGTTTCACTAGTGATTTTCTGTTGAAATGTTGATTCTAATGGTGATAATGTTGCATTAAAGTATCCATATGTAATTGTAGGGACATCTATTGCTCCAATTATTTTTTCCAGTGTTTGCCTCATGTATATTGAGGCACCCCAGTAAGGTGTATAAATGTTCATGATTGTTCTTTTTTCTTTAAAGAATACCCCTTTACTAATATATAGTGTTCATCTTTGTTTCTTACAACAGTTTTGCATTTAAAGCCTATTTCATCCGATATTAATATAGATACTCTTGCTCTTTTTCAGTTATTGTTTGCTTCTAAGATTGTTTTCCAGTCATTCACTTTCATCCTCCTTGAATCCCTGGGTCTAAGGTGTCTTTCTTGTAGACAACATATAGATGGGTTATATTTCCTTATCCATTCTGCCCAAGCTGTATATCTTGGCTGTTGAGTTTAATCCATTAACATTCAGTGTTATTATTCTCAAGGATTTACTTATATTAGCCATATTTTCTTTGGATTCATGAATGTCATGTGTTGTTTTTATTTCTCTTTTTTGTATTTTTAGTTATTCTTACACTCTACTCCAACTCTCTCTCTCCAGTTTTTTCATTTTTAGCCACAGAACTCCCTTTAGTATTTCTTGACAGGCAGGTTGCTTATAAGCTTAATATCTTAATGTCTGTTTTTCTGTGAATATTTTGAACTTTCCATCATTTTTTAATGCTAGCTTTGCTGGATAGGGAATTCTTTGTTAGAATTTTTTTTTTTTTTCTTTTAGTACATTAACTATGTCATACCACTGCCTCCTTGCCTTCATGGTTTCAGATGAGAAATCACTTCTTAAACTTATTGAGTTTCCCCTGTATGTGATGGTTCTCTTTTTTCTTGCTACTTTCAGTATTTTCTCTTTGTGTCATTTCCAATGGACAGTTTGATGACTATATGTGTAGGAGTTGGCCTCTTGGGATTTATACTGTTTTGTGTGTACTGCACTTCCTGGACATGTATTTCCATCTCCCTCAATAAGATTGGGAAGTTTTCAGCCAGATTACCTCCAACACTCCTTCTGTCCCCTTTCTCATCTCTTCTCCCTCTGTGATGCCTATAATTCATATGTTTGTGCATTTTGTGTTGTCACTTAAATCCCTAAGTCCCAGCTAGATATTTTCTATCTTCCCAGCTATCTGTTCTATTCTCTGTTTGATTTCAGATGTAATGTGTTCCACATCACTAATTCTTTCCTTTGCCTGATCAAATCTGTTGTTATGTCCTTCTAGTGTCTTTTTGATTTCTTGGAGTATGCCATTTATCACCATCATATGTGCTATCTTTTTATGTATGTTTACAATTTCTTCAGTATGTTCTTCCAATGTCTTCTTAATACCTTTAATCTCTTCCTTCACTTCTTTAAGTTGATTCATGATATTTGTTTGGACAGCTTTGATTAGTTGTTCAATGTTCTACATCTCTTCCTGATTCTAGTTTGTTCATTGGACTGGGCCATGTCTTCCTGTTTCTTAGTATGCTTTTTAATTTTTTGTTGCTGTCTGGTCATCTTTTTATCTTGATGGGTTTATTCAGTTGATTATTTTCTCTCTTTGTTTAGGGTTTTATTTAATTGCTGTTTTTTTTTTGTATTTGCATCAAGTTTTCTCTTTGATACTTTTTATTCTTATTCTATTTCCTTGCTTTTGTCTATGTTCTCTTGAAGGAAAAAATAGGGCCAGAGAAAGTGAAAGAGTTAAGAAAATAAAAGGATAATAGTAATAATAATAGTAATCATTAGAACAGGAACCATATAAGACATTGGAAAATGAATATTATCTCATGTAATCAGTGTAGAGTAATAGGAATAAAGAAGATGATTACCAACAAAGAAATGGGAAACTGAATAGAAAAAAATATACATAGAATGAATTAAAAGGCCAAAAGGATGAGGAAAGAGGGAAAGATAAAAGAAAAGACAAAAAGAAAAAAGATGTTAATAAAAGAATGAAAACAGGATAGATGAGATAGAAATTAAATCTAGAAAAATTGAGGATTAAACAAACAGAGGTGCAATGTAAGAACAGCAGCAGATGTGGAAATTATAAAGATGAGATAAGGAAAAGAGGTATCATTGGTAGACAAAATCAGTATACACAGAAAAGGGGAAAACAAGGAAAAGGAAACACAATAAACAAGAATCAGGCCAGAAGCACCTTGAAGGATTTATCTTTTTACCAGCACCCTCCTTATCGATGACCTGAAGCCTCCTACACTGTGGGTTCCCAAACCAGATCACTTGGGCAGGATCATGCCCCCATTCAGCCATTTTTTTTTATTAGAGAGATCTATGTTCCTTTGAAAGAAAACAATTTAGGACCAGAGAAAAAGAAAGAGATAGGAAGACAAAAGAATAATAGTAATGATAAATATAAAATGTACGAGAGCAACCAGGAAACTGAAAAATTAACATGAGTAAGAAGCACAGAGGAATAAGATTAGGAAAGTGGAATAGAAACAAGGAAACCAGAAACAGTACAGAAAAAATATATAGAATGAATTTAAAAGCTGGAATGGCAAGAAGTGGATAAAAGAAAAGAGAAAAGAGAGAAAGAAAAACATATAAAAGAGAAAGTAAACAGAAAAAAAATGAGAGAGGGAGAAATACAAACAAGAAAAATTGGAAACCAAATTAAAGAGTTGGAATGAAAGAACAAATGGAAAACCAAATATATAAAGATGAAGGAGTGAAAAGAAATAGTGTAGGTAGAATAGATCAATAATAAACAAAAAAAGAAATAAAAGAAAAATAAACAAGCAGAAATACAATACAAAGAGTTAAAAAACAAGGAAGAAACAAAGTACTGAATCATTTTTTTTTTTAAATAAAGGAGACAGAAGAAAAAAAATAATAAACACAGAAAAACAGGCTTCTCTCTTACACCATTAAGGATCTTCTCAGGCTGGTGGTGTTCCTCAATCAATCACCCTGCAGCCTGTCCTCTGCAGGTTTTGAACTGGGTTTTAGTGAGTAAAGTACGGGAAATGAAAGAAAAGGAACTTTTTTTTTTTTTAATAAGAGATCCAAGAAATGCTAATACAAAGAAAATGCCCATATGTCACCTGACATAAAGTTTCAGCTGGTTACCTGATAACCTCATGGATTGCTTCTCAAGGAAGAGCCAAGAAGTGGCTAAGCCGGAATTCTTCCACTGAGCTTTCCTGCCTCCTTAGGATAATTATCCTTTCAGAAGGCTATCTGTCGCTTTTCCCTTGGGCAGGCTAGATCACCTGCAGTCAGCTGATATCTGCCTGTTTCTGTCTTCTCACTGATGTAATTCCTCTCTTTACCTAGGTGGCTGGGTGTGACTACCTGCCTGAGGCACTCCCCTTCTCCTCGAGTTGTGGTCCCTTCCAATAATCAAAGGGGGACCAGCTGCCTAAACATTTCAAAGAAATCACTTTCCACCCTCCAACACCCTCTTCCTTGGAGGGAATCTGCCATCAATCTCTCACTGAAGCAGGGGTCTAAGGTCTTCAACCAATCTGTCCACCCTGTGGGCCAGGTATGTGTGTCCTTCCAGCCACTGAGGTAAGCATCCTATGATTATTCCTGGCTTCTCTATCTGTCCAGTAACCTCCTAGATGACTCAGAGCACCTTCTCGTGGAAGTAGACATCTGCTCTACTCTCAGTTAGTTTCAATTTGTCAGGAGATTTACTCTCACTTAATATCTCAAGGGTGTGGGGGGGTAGCCCTTCCCCACAGCTGGGAGGTTTAATATCTCACAATTACTTGTTTTGGTTTCTTTGTGTCTTTGACCCTCACCCTTCTGGGAGTTGGTAAGCAGTGGACTGGTTTGCTATGCCCCAAAGCAGGTTCCTATGACAGCCTCTGGCTATTTCCTTATTGTTTTAGTGAGAGCTAACCCTTATCTGCCTAATTTGTTGGTCTTGTTCCCTACATTACCTTTTGAAATTACTGGGCATGTATATTTTGTGTTCTTGCTTTGGCATTACAGATTATTTCTTCAAGGAAACCTAGCTAGCCTTCAAGCAATGAACTAGATGGCTGTAAACTGACACCCATTTTTTCCTACACCTAACATAGGTATAGAAACAGAATGAAAGCTCCTGATTTACCATTCGGGTGCTGAACATAATCTCCTGCTTTCTAAAGAAACTTGAAATTGCCTCACTTTTAATATCTGTAGAATTATCACCAGGCATTTTAAACTATGGCTAATCCAGGCAGTCATTCTTTTACTGCACACAAGCTTTATCATGATTTTAGTTATATTGTGCTTCAAGCTTGACTACATCCCCTTTTATCCCCTGCATCACTTAGATGACTGAAATAATACCATACCTCAAAAGGGAAAAGCCATTTCTTGCATGGCTTTCAACTGCCAGTAACTTCATAAATCTGAAAGAACAGCATGAAATCAGTGTTTATGATTGTGCTTACCCCAGCACCATTGATTAGGAAAAATTGGTTGGCAATTATTGAAATATATAAATAAATAGAACAGCCTGATGAACTATGTAACAACTTAATATATTAGGAATTAAAGTTTGAGTATCAACAGTCTTACTATATGTGATCATTTTTCTGAGTGGTTATAATTTGCAATCATTGGGTTTCCAACATGGTGGTTATTTAATCATAATGTATACATTTCACACACAATAAAACAAGGCTGCCATGTTATTTATTCTACCACTGCTCATTTTCACAAAGTCCCATGTTCTCCAATTACTTCATTCACATCTTCTCAATGTAGACTTAGTGTTTGAAAATTTAGTGTTCCCAGTTTTCTCAAATGACTTCCTTTATTCAGGATTATAGCTTACCTGTAAAGATAATTTCTCAATTTCTAATTTTCTTATAGGAGTTACAAAATTTTTAGCATTTGAGACTTCCAGAGTATTAACATACTTGTTTATTTTATGACATATTTTATCCTTATTAAATATTTTAGATATAGAAAGCAGTTGAAAACCTTCTTCACATTTATGTATATTTATATAATTCATTATTTGAGCTTGTTTCAAAATATTACTTTAAAATTTTTGAAATTTGAATAAATTGATAGCTGAAAATAACAACCCAGAGCTATTTAAATCACCTGTTTAGGGGACCAGGAGACCAGAAAAGCATCCTGCAACATACTTGAAACAATGCAAGAAGGAGACTTCACATCTGCAGTGATGTTGCATGAGTGGAGCACTCCTTGCCATGGAAGCTGGTGCCATCTTCCACTGGTGGCAGAAGCGGCCTTGGGGTATATTCTGTGGCTGGAATTCGAAGCTCATTTTTTCCAAAAATAGAGGAGGAATAGATGGTTGGCCACTGATTTCAGCAAATGATTAATAAATTTGAATGGCTAAAGTTTAATCCTAAGAACAGCTGAAGTTTGAACCTCTCCAAGTCACAAAGAGGACTGTAGCCACCATTTTAATTATACTCCAGGCAAAAGGTGAAGGAGGGCTGATAGAATAATCACAGAGATGCTAAGGCTTGGCTTTTTCCACCCAGAATGGAATGCAGCCCTAGCCTAGGCTCCAGCACCATCACTGGCAAGCAGATGCTTACTGGACCTGCACCAGCCTCCCTGGGTAACTGCAGGCAATTTTTGTAGATACAGACTGAATATTTGGAAACATGGGGCTCTATCCATGTACCTCAATAGGCAAGGAGAGGAGTTGTGTTTCCTCAGCCTCTCTGGGCAACTGCAGGCACTTATGGTCCATACAAACTGGTTTGTTGAGTGCCTTCAATTCCATCTCTACCCCTCCATAGGATAGGAGGGGACTGTTGTTTCATCAGCCTTTCTGGGCAACTGTAGGTGATTTCAGCTTGCACACTCAGGATTGGATATTAAGATACCTGTACCTCCACCCAGCCCATCAATAGGGTAGGAGGGGAACTGAGTTTTCTCAGCCTCTCTGGGTAAAAGCAGGCACTTCAGACCCATGCAAACTGCTTTGTTGAGCACTTTCAATTCCATCTCCACCCCTGCCATCCCACCCATAGTATAAGAGGGGGCTGGAATTTCCTTAGCCTATCTGGGCAACTGCAAGTGCTTTGGGCCTGCATGAACTCAAAGGTTGGGCACCTGTGGCTACACCCCCACCCTCAAAAGGACAAGAAGAATTAGTGAATCACCAGCTTTTCTGGGTACTGCGAGTTCTTTTGGCCTAAACAGACTGAATAATCAGACACCTGTGGTTCCATCCCCATGCCCAAGTAAGATAGATAGTGTATTAGGGTTCTCTTGGGAAACAGAATCAACAGGAGATATCTGTCAATAATATGAGATTTTATAAGAGTTTCTCATATGACCATGGGGATTCACAAGTCCAAGTTCTGCGGGCAGGCTTCAAGCCAGGGGCTCTGAAGAAAGTCCGGTGAAAGGTTCTTGATGAGTTTCTGGGAGAAGTTGGCTGTCCAAAGACGAGCTGGGAAATTCTCTCTGAATGTTGAAATTACTTCCCCTTTTAAGGCATTCAACTGATTGGATAAAAGCATCACCCATTACTGATGCAATCTCCCTGATTGATGCGGATATAATCAGCCATCCATGCAGTAAACTCACTGGTGATTGAAGTCCATAAATGCTCTTTTATTGCAATTAGCCCAGTGCTTGCTGGACCTAACACCTGGACAGAATTACCTGGCTGAGTTGACACATTAGACTAACCATCAAAGTTCACCCCTTGTCAACTCGGCAACCATACACATTATCCTACACCATACTTAGTATCTGAGTAAAAATAATAACAGACAAGCACATATATATCTCCGCCTAACAATATTTAGCTCCCCTGCATACAACTGGAAATGCATTAATTCCCCACAGAATAGCATGCAAGTCCTTGGGTAATATTCACTCTTAAACTTGACATCATTAAATATTATGGCATGAAATTAATACAACTTTTCATGATAGGGGAAAAGGTTGGGGAAGAAAACAAGATATCTGTTTTGTGTACATATACAATCATACTCATAACAAAACAAAGAAGAAGGGTTCTTGACCATTACAGTCCTCGTTTCTGGGACTGGTAACATAGTCAAAGTTCATATTTATCACTAACTTTCTCCACTATCCATTCCATGTTCCCATTACGGTCAGCAAGCATTTCAGCTGTTCCTGGTTATTTGCCTGGTGGGGTGACCCAAACTTTCATTCCTGAAGATTCTGGGCCATTGTTAGTCCTGCTGGAACTGGTTTGTTGCAATTTTCTATTGACTTTAATTACAGGGCATGGCAGTACTTGGAGACGCCCCACAGGATCTCCTTCATTCCAGGCAAACCCTTCTTTTCCCCCATTGTGTAGATGTAGTCGTATTTCCTCTTGATAGTCAGGATCAATCACACCATTCAGTACAGTAATTCCCTCCTTTGTCTGTTGATTCACAGGTAAGAGTAGTCCAAAATGAACAGGCGGCAGTCTTAACTTCCAGTTCAATGGAGTCATTGTTGTATTCCCTGGTGGCAGCACTCCTTTTTTTGGGACTAAAACCTGTAGACCAGCAGAGCTTGAGGTTGCAGGGACAGGAAGCAAAAATTTTCCTTATGCGTCACTAGGGGTAATAGTGAGTGGTGTCACTCCAATTTCCACCCCTGGATTCTTGGACCCATGCATCCTGGTTATGGGAGAAACAGCACCATAGAGAGGACTCTGATTCAGAGCATACACAGCCTCTTGGAGAACATTGCCCCAGCCCTGCAAAGTATTGCCCCCTAGTTGGTGTCATAATTGAGTCTTCAAAAGGCCATTCCACCATTCTGTTAATCCAGCTGCTTCAGGTTGATGGGGAACATGGTAAGACCAGTGAATTCCATGGGCATGTGTCCATTCCTGCACATCATTTGCTGTGAAATGGGTTCCTTGATCAGAAGCAATGCTGTGTGGAATGCCATGGTGGTAGATAAGATTTTTGGTAAGTCCACAGATGGTAGGGTTGGAAGGAGCATTGTGTGCTGTAAATGCAAGCCCATAGCCAGAGTATGTATCTATTCTAGTTAAAACAAATCACTTCCCTTTCCATGGTGGAATTGGCTCAATGTAGCCAACCTCCCACCAGGTAGCAGGCTGGTCACCTCGAGGAATGGTGCCATATCAGGGGCTGAGTGTGGGTCTCTGCTGCTGGTAGATTGGGCATTCAGCATTGACAGTAGTCAAGTCAGCCTTGGTGAGGGGAAGTCCCTGTTGCTGAGTCCATGCATAACCTCCATCCCTACCTCCATGGCCACTTTTTCCATGAGCCCATCGGGCAATGACAGGATTGGCTGGGGAAAGAGTCTCTTCCCAAGACCTCCTTGTCCCCAATTTTTCAATCATGTTCCTTCCAAGTCCCAGACCATCCAGCCAAACCATTGGCAACAGCCCATGATTCAGTGTACAAATGCACCTCTGACCATTTCTTCTTCCAATCAAAATGAACAACTGGTGCACTGCTCGAAGTCCTGCCCACTGGGAGGATTTGCACTCACTGCAATCCTTCAAGGATGTCCCAGAAAAGGGCTGCAATGCCGCAGCTGTCCATTTTTGGGTGCTACCTGCGCAGAACCAAATGTAAATCACGCCCGAGTTTTCTCATCCTCAGTTAACTGATTGTAAAGGACTCCCCAAGAGGCCAAAGCTGTTGGCTGGGAAAAAGAAGGTAACATGACATGGGTGGTGAACATGGGCTTTTGGAATACATTTTCATGTAAATTACTTGTGCCTTTAGGATGTGCTTGAGCCCTATCTCATATATACCACTCCACTTTATTATGGGATGCTGTTGTGCACATTCAACTTTATGGTTTGCTGGGTCAGACAATACCCTGCTCATGATAGGCAACTCAGGTCTCATGGTAACTTAGTGGCCCATGGTTAAGCGTTCAGTAGCAACACAAAAGCTGCTTCTCAAAAGGGGAGTAGTAATCTGCATAGGATGTCAAGGATTTGCTCCAAAATCCTAAGGGTCTGCATTTTGATTCCACAATAGGGGCTTGCCAAAGGCTCCAGACAGCATCTCTATTTGCCAATGAAACTTCCAGCACCATTGGATCTGCTGAATCATATGGTCCAAGTGGTAGTGCAGCTTGCACAGCAGCCTGGACTTATTGTAGGACCTCCTCTTGTGCCAGTCCCCAATCAAACCTAGCAGCTCTTCTGGTCACTTGGTAAATGGGCCAGAGTAGCACACCCAAATCAGGAATTTGTTGTCTCCAAAATCTGAAGAGACAAACTAAGCGTTGTGCCTCCTTTTTGCTTGTAGGAGGGGCCAGGTGCAACAGCTTATCCTTTACTTTAGAAGAGATATCTTGACAGGCCCCACACTACTGGACACTAGAAATTTCACTGAGGTGAAAGGACCCTGTATATTTGTTAGATTTAACTCCCATCCTCTCTCATGCAAGTGCCTTACCAATAAATCTAGAGTATTTGCTACTTCTTACTCCATAGGTCTTATCTATATGATATCATCAATATAATGGACCAGTGTGATGTCTCATGGGAGGGAGAGATGATCAAGGTCCCTGCGGACAATATTATGACACAGGGCTGAAGAACTGATAAACCCCTGAGGCAGGATGGTGAAGGTATATTGCTGGCCTTGCAAGCTGAAAACAAACTGTTTCTGGTGGTCCTTACTAATGGCAATTGAGAAAAAAGCATTTTTCAGATCAACAGCTGCATACCAGGAACCAGGGGAAGTGTTGATTTGCTGAAGCAAAGATACCACATCTGATACAGTAGCTGCAATTGGAGTCACCACCTGGTTAATTTTATGATAATCTGCTGTCATCCTCCAAGACCCATCTGTTTTCTGCACAGGTCAAACAGGAGAGTTGAATGGGGATGTGGTGGGAATCACCACCCCTGCATCCTTCAAATCCTTGATGGTGGCACTAATCTCTGCAATACCTCCAGGAATCCAGTATTGCCTTTGATTTACTATTTTTCTAGGCAGGGGCAGTTCTAGAGGATTCCACTTGGCCTTTCCAACCATAATAGCCCTCACTCCACAAGTCAGTGATCTAATGTGGGGATTCTGCTCATTACTGAGTATGTCTATTCCAATTATGCATTCTGGAACTGGAGAAATAGCCACAGAATGGTGAGACGGACCTGAGCTAAAACTCCATCAATCACCTGACTCCATAAGCCCCTACTCTGACTGGTAGACCACAGTGATATTTTTGGTCACCTGGAATTAATGGCACTTCTGAGCCAGTGTCTAATAATCCCTAAAATGTCTGATCATTTCCTTTTCCCCAATGCACAGTTACTCTGGCAAAAGGCCATAGGTCTCCCTGGGGAAAGGTAGAAGGAAGATTAACAGTATAAATTTTTGGCAGTTTAACCAGATCCTTCCTCAAGGGGACCTGGCCTTGTCCTCATTCAAGGGGCTCTGGGACTGTAAACTCTCTCAAGTCTGGGAATTGATTAAGGGGCCATGATTCTCTGCATCTGTAATTTGAGTTAGGGTTTCATTCATTCGACTTAGAACTCTTCTGCTTATACAGATCCAGATGTTTGCTAGACTGCCCATGTATTTCACTTCTAGGTACCCCATGATCTATTAGCCATTGCCATGGCTATTCTGTGTGCTGCTATGAATCTGTCTTTCATTGAGGTAGCCACACCCACCTTGCCTTTGACGATTAACTGCCGATAGTTGACTTTTACCAGACCTAGATCCAATCCTCCCCATAATGTTTAAGGAGTCCAATTCCATGAGAGCCCTCCCTACAGTGATATCTGGACTTCAGAGAAGAGCAACCACAGAGATCTTCAAAGAAGATGGAGTTGGTCTTACAAATTTATTCCTCACAATCCTGGTTAAAGTTGTGTTCTCTGGACATTCCTGGAGTGGGTGGGCAGGTCTCAAATGGTAAATCCATTGTAGCATTCCAATCTCTCTAAGCCTTTGAAACCCCTCATCTACTGTATACCAGGGAAAATTGGGCATCTCAACATCAGACATGCTAGGCCATCGTTTGGTCCATGTTTCAGTCAGCCACCAAAATAAACTGTTAGAGTCTTTCCTAACCCCTCGAGCTACAGCGTTGAATCCAGAATTTCTGCTTAGTGGGCCCATATTAATAAGCCTGATCCAACTTTATATTCCTTCCACCATTATCCCATATCCTTAGTATCCATTCCCACACATATTCCCCTGATTTCGGTCTATATAAGTTCGAAATCTCATGCCGTTCTTTCAGAGTATAGTGTACTTCCTCATGGGTCACACTTTGTATTTCACCTTTGGGGGCTTGTTCTGATTTTAGTCTAGTAAT